>CAUYQV010071716.1:0-32869 GCA_963574575.1 Galagoides demidoff | reverse complement strand
CTTTTTTTTTTATTTCTGAGTACATGGATGGAGCTGGAAAATATTCTTCTTAGCAAAGTATCTCAAGAATGGAAGAAAAAGTATCCAGTGTACTCAGCCCTACTATGAAACTAACTTATAGCTTTCATAGGAAAGCTATAACCCAATTATAGCCCAAGAATTATGGGGAAAGGGAAGAGGGAGGGGAGGGTTGGGGAGGGGGGAGGATGGGTGGAGGGACAGTGATAGGTGGGATCATGCCTATGGTTCATCTTATAAGGGTACATGTGAATCTTTCTAAATGTAGAATACAAATGTCTTAACACAATAACTAAGAAAATGACATGAAGGCTATGTTAACCAGTTTGATGAAAATATTTCAGATTGTATATAAAAACAGCACACTGTACTCCATGACTGTATTAATGTACACAGCTATGATTTAATAAAAAAAAGAAAAAGAAAACAAAATTTGAAGATAAAGTAAAAAAAAAAAACTTAGCCAATAGAGTGAAACCACTCATCAAAAAAATTATACATCACAATCAAGTAGGCTTTATGTAAGGCATGCAAGGTTGATTTAACATATGCAAGTACACAAATGAAATGCATCATATAAATAGAAGCAAAAACAAAAACCATATGATACTCTCAATAGATGCAGAAAAAGCATTTGACAAAACCCAGCATACTTTTCTAACAAGATCACTTAAGAAAATAGGCATAGGTGGTACATTTCTTAAGCTGATTAAAGCCATCTATGACAAACCCCCAACTAACATCATTGTGAATGGAGTAAAACTAAAAATATTTCCACTTAGAACTGGAACCAGAGAAGGTTGTCCACTATCACCACTATTATTCAACATTGTGCTGGAAGTTCTAGCCAATGCAATCAGACAAGAGAAGGATATAAAGGGCATCCAAATGGGGACAGAGGAGGTCAAACTCTCACTCTTTACAGATGATATGATCTTATACTTAGAAAACACCAGAGACTTAACCACAAAACTCCTTAAAGTGATCAGGAAATATAGTAACATCTCAGGGTACAAGATCAAAATCCAGAAATTGGTAGCCTTTGTATACACCAATAACAGCCAAGTTGAGAAGCAAATCAAGGACACAATTCCCTTCACAGTAGCTTCAAAGAAAATGAAATACTTAGGAATATATCTAATAAAAGAAGCAAAAGAACTTTTCAAAGAAAATTGTGAAAGCCTAAAGAAAGAAATTGCAGAAGACATTAACAATTGGAAGAATGTACCATGCTCTTGACTAGGAAGAATCAGCATTGTCACAATGTCTATTCTACCCAAAAGAATCTACAGACTCAATGCAATCCCCATTAAAGTACCAACATCATATTTTGAAGAACTGGAAAAATAATTCTTCATTTTCTATAGAACCAGAAAAAAAACTTCATATAGCTAAGGCTATTCTTAGTAATAAAAACAAAACTGGAGGCACCGCCCTACCAGACTTCAGGATATATTACAAGTCCACAGTAATCAAAACAGCATAGTATTGGCACAAAAATACTATGTCCAGAGACATATGGAATAGAATAGAAAACCAAGACATGAAACAGATCTCTACTTGCCATCTGATCTTTGAAAAACCTAAACAAAGCATACAATGGGGAAAAGAATCCCAATTCAACAAATGGTGTTGGGAGAACTGGATAACCACATGTAAAATTCTGAAACTCAACCCATACCTTTCACTCCTTACAAAAATTGTCTAAAGATGGATAAGAGACTTAAATCTATGACATGAAATGATAAAAATCTTAGAAGAAAGTGTAGAGAAAACTCTTCATGGTGTTGGATGGGGGGAATGATTTTATGACAAAGACTTTCATCACCATTACAACAATGACAAAAATTAACAAATGAGGGGGGTGGTGCCTGTAGCTCAAAGGGGTCGGGTGCTGGCCCCATATACCAGAGGTGGCAGTTTCAAACCCAGCCCCCGGCCAAAAAAAAAAATTAACAAATGGGACTTAATTAAGCTGAAATTCTTCTGCACAGCTAAGGACACAACAAATAAAGCAAAACGACAACCTTCAGAATGGGAAAGATATTTGCAGGATGTCAATCTGACATAGGGTTGATAATTAGAATCTATAGAGAACTCAAATTGATCAACAAAAAAAGAGTAAACAATCCCATCTACCACTGGGCAAGAGATATAAACAGAACCTTCTCTGATGAAGACAGATGAATGGCTAACAAACATTTGAAAAAATGCTCATCATTCCTGATCATCAGAAAAATGCAAATCAAAACCACCCTGAGATATCACCTAACCTCAGTGAGAATGACCCACATCACAAAGTCTCAAAGCTCCAAATGTTGGCATGGATGTGGAGAGAAGGAAACACTTTTATACTGCTGGTGGGACTGCAAAATAGTGCAGCCTTTTTGGAAGGAAATATGGAGAATTCTCAAAGAACTCAAATTAGACCTCCCATTTGATCCTGCAATCCCATTACTAGGCAGCTACCCAGAAGAAAAAAAAAATCCTTTTATCATAAAGACATTTACACTAGACTGTTTAATGCAGGTCAATTTACAATCGTCAAAATGTGGAAACTACCTAAATGCCCACCAACCCAGGAATGGATTAATAAGCTGTGGTATATGTATACCATGGAATACTATTGAGCCATTAAAAAAGATGGAGACTTTACATCTTTTATATTAACCCGGCTTGAGTTGGAACACATTCTTCTTAGTAAAGCATCAAAAGAATGGAGAAGCAACAATCCAATGTACTCAATTATAGCATGAAGGCAGTAGATGACCTAATACAGAATGGGGGATAGGGGAAAGAAAAAGGAGGTAGAGGGAAGGTAGAAGGGGGATGGAGGTTCACAGTGTATGGTACACCTCTTGGGGGTGGGACACAATAATAAGAGGGACTTTACCTAACAAATGCATTGTAACCTAATTCTTTGTACCCTCAATAAATCCTAAACAATTAAAAAAAATTCAGAGACATATGTAAAGGCAAAAAACCCCCCACATATTCTGAGGAGACAAAACAATCACTAGAAGCAGTCAATTCTGAGATGTTGGAACTAGTAGGGAATTTACTATGATTTATATGTTAAAGGCTCTAAATGAAAAGACTGATAATATCAAAACTAGGGAGACTAACAAAATGGAAATGATACAAATGAAAAACACCATGACAGGAATGAAGAATGCCTTCAAAGACTTATCAGTAGATTCAACACAACCAAGAATATAATCAGTCATCTTGCTAATATACCAATAGAAAGCACCCTACTTGAAATACAAAGAGGATAAAAATGGTAATAAAATTAAAATATCTAAGAAATATGGGACGGTCTCAAATAGCTTAGCACATTTGCAATGATATTCCAGAAAGGAAAGAACAGAAGAAATAGTTGAAAAACAATGAAATAATGGGTGAGAACTTTCCAAAATAAGTGACAGACATCAAACCACAGGTCCAAGAACCTCAGAAAATACCAAGCAGGGAAATAAAAGAACTTAGATATGATTATCCTATGGCTGCTGTAACAAATTACCACAAACTTAATGGCTTAACATGATATATTTAGTCTTTCATAGTCTGGAAGCTGTAAGTCTAAAATCTGCACTACAGGCCCAAATCAAAGCAGGGTCATACTCCCTCCTGAGACTATAGGAGAGATTTCAGCCCTTGCCTCTTTCAGCTTCTGCTAGCTTCCAGCATTCCTTGCCATAAGGCTGAATCAATCAATTCAATCATTCTCATTCTAAGGCCACTTCCTTCAAGTACTTCTGTTCTATCTTCACATCACCTTTTCCTCTTTGTGTGTGTCAAAAGTACAAGGGATAGGAGGACAAATTGGAAATATATCACTATATAGTTCTTATACTACACATGAAATATAATAGAAACAGTCTTTGAAGATAGATTCAGATTATTTAAATATGTATATTATAAATTACAAAGCATGTTTTTAAAGAGGTATATAAGAATTTAATAGATGAGATAATATAAAACCACAAAAATGTTCAATTACACTGAGAGAAGACAGAAATGAGGAGGAAATAAAAAGAATAAATGAAATAAATAGAAACCAGTAAGAAAAAAATGATAGATCTTAATTCAGCTACATATAATAATCCTGTTCAATTTAAGTGGTCTAAACACAACAGCTAGAAGACAGAGATTTTCATATTAGATAAAAAATCAGGACTTAACCATGTATTGTCTACAAGAAACCCATTTTATACATAATGACATAGGTAGGTTAAAAGTAAAAGGACAGAGAAATGTGACCATGTAAACAATATTGCCAGGGATAAAGAGGAACTTCACATAATCATAAGAGTCAATTCTCCTACTAGAAAATTCCTTGAGCATGAGATGCCTTCCTTGTGCTGAGATGGCTTCAGCACGTTGAGTTCCTCCATAAGGAAACTAAAACCCAACTCAGTGTAAACAGTAAAACAAAATTGGAGCTTATCCAATCAGAAACCCTCAACTAACTTCTAACTAAGAACTTTCCTCTGGAACCGTTCAAATAAGACTACTGTTTCACACTAACTGATCAAATAATTTCTTTGTCTTACTTCTGCGAACAACTTATAAATGGTTTCCCTTATTCTCCTTCATCAGAGCACTGAACCCCTGGCCAATTCTTGCATGGCTATCTGCTCAAATAAACTCTTCAGTATTTTAACATGCCTCGGTTTGTGCATTAGCATTCTAAATAAGCCTAGATTGAAAAGGAGAAATACAGAAATCCACAACTCTAGTTGGAATATACTGATTTAAAGGGAAGACAAAATATCAGTAAGGATATAGGTAAGCTGAACAATACTATCAACCAACTTGACCTAGTTGCCATTTATAGAATGCTCCACACAATGACAGCAAAATAAGCATTATTCTTAAGTGCACAGGGAACATTTACTAAAATTGACCATATTCTGGGCCTTAAAATAAACCTTACCAATTTAAAAGAATAGTAGTCAGCTGGGCGAGATGGCTCACACCTATGATCTTAGCACTCTGGGAGGCCTAGGCAGGTGGATTCTTTGAGTTCAGGCATTCAAGACCAGCCTGAGCAAAAGTGAGATGCTGTATCTACTAAAAAAGTAGAAAAATAGGCAGGCATTGTGGCAGGCACCTGTAGTCCCAGCTACTTGAGAAGCTGAGAAAAGAGGATCTCTTCAGCCCAGGAGTCTGAGGTTGCTGTGAGCTATGATGCCATGACACTCTAGCCTGGGGCAACAGAGTGAGATTCTGTCTCAAAAAAAAAATTAAAATAAAATTAAATGAAATAGTCATAAAAACCATGTTTTTGGACCATACCAGAATCAAACTAGAAATAAATAATAGAAAGCTAATTTGTAAAATCTCCAAATATTTGGTGGTTAAACAGCATTCTCCCAAATAAGTTATCAGTCAAAAAGGAAGTCTCGACGAAAGTTTAAAATTGAGCTAAATGAAGATGAAAATGCAACATATCAAAATTTGAGTGATGCAAGGGTTCAGGCAGGGAATGACCTTGAAGCATCTATAGTGAAAGAAAATAAAGAAATTCTAATAAAGAAAGAAATACAAAATAGAATTTAAAAAGTGGAAGTATGTCAGAGGGTACAGGTGTCCACCTGAAAATGTTCTTTTCAGAAAGTGTTCTTCATGACCAAGGCTATAAAAATTTGAGCTAAAAAATAAACATTAATTTTGTATCAAATCCCAAAGAATAAATAAATATCCATGACATGATATAAATAATTGAATAAATAAATAGACAGGGAAAACTATTATAATACAGTTCCAAATAATAAATGTTGAAGAGATAAAAGAAATAAGAAATCAGTATTAGAACACCACAATAGTAATTGCTGCAGGCAGAACCCACTGATGAATACTAAAATTAGTGGGAGAAACTTTAAGGAGAAATGTTTGTATAGCCTCAAAGCATTCCCCCCTAAATATTTGTTTATTATTGTGGAAGTTTTAACATATGTCCACAAATTGCTTGCAAATTTTTCCTCCAGAAAGTGGAGCTTAATTTCCCTCATTGAGTGAGGCTGGACTTGGTAAGTTGCTTCCAAAGAACAGAGTGTGAAATAGGAAAAAAAATAGTAACGTTACAGTGAAAAACCTGACAGATATTGTCTTAACCAAGGAGATTGAGGCTAAGAAGTGATTGAAAGTTACATATTCACCTCCCTAATATGATGCTATAAGAAGGGCACTTTACCTCAGTGGTATTCTTCTCCAAAGCCCAGAACGCTAGTCTAATCATAAGAATAAATCAGACAGGCCAGGCTCAGTGGCTCATGCCTGTTATTCTAGCACTCTGGAAGGCCAAGGCGAGTGAATTGCTTGAGCTCAGAAATGCAAGACCAGCCTGAGCAAGAGCAAAACCCCATCTCTACTAAAAATAGAAAAACTAGCTGGGTATTGTGGTGGGTGTCTGCAGTCCCAGCTGCTTGGGAGGCTGAGACAAGAGGGTCACTTGTCCTCGGGAGTCTGAGGCTGCTGTGAGCTATGTGACACCATGGCACTGTAACCTGAGCAAAAAAGTAAGACTCCGCCTCAGGGAAAAAAAAATACCTCAGACAGACCTAAATTGTGGGATATTTTGCAAAGCACCTATCCACTACTCTTCAAAAGTGCCTAAGTCCTGAAAAGCAAGTAAAAATTGACAAACCACCCAGGTTGCAGGAGACTAAAGAGACATGACAACTAAATGCAATGTCATATCCTGGACTGGAAACTGAAACAGAAAAAGGATGCTAAAAGGGAAAGTGGTGAAATCTGATTAAAGTCTGTAGTACTTTAATTAAATTACCTAAATTTAATTAAATCTAAATTTAATCTAAATTATCAATGTTAATTTCATAGTTGTTGTTTTTTTTTTTTTTGAGAAAGTCTCGCTCTGTTTCCCAGCATAGAATGCATAGCTCACAGCAACCTTAAATTCTTGGACTCAAGAAATACTCTTTCCTCAGCCTCCTGAGTAACTGGAACTATAGGCCCACCACAATGCCTAGATAGTTTTTCTAGTTTCAGTAGAGATGAAGTCTTGTTGTTGCTCAGGCTGGTCTCGAACTGCTGAGCTCAAGCGATCCACCAGTCTCAGCCTCCCAAAGTGCTAGGGTTACAGGCATGAGCCATCATGCCAGCCAATTTCATAGTTTTAGTAATGCACCATGGTTGTATAAAATGTTAACATTAGTAGAAACTAGGGAAAGAGTATCTGACAGATCCTCTGTCAACCTAAAATTATTTTAAAATAAAAGGTTTTCTTTTTAAGTTATCCATATACTTAGGACACCCACACTGGACTTGTATGTAAGAAATTATGTTTCATTGTGTTAAGGTTTTCATATTTTGGGGGTTTTTCCTTAATTGAAATTAGTGTCATCTTAATATACCACTGATCATGATTATTAAAGAGAATCTTTTCAAATTAATTCTATTCCATGGTCACATATTTGACCACTCAATCAAGAAGAGATTGTGTACTTGTTGTAAGTTGTTATAAGAGATCCAAAGGAAAGTGACCTTCATTCTGCAATTAGTTCACCAAAATTAAACTCACATGATTATCTACTGTTTTCTATTTTTTAATTTTTATCTTTAGAGCTATATTGTAAGCACTGTAGGATCATTGAGATAGGAGTGACTAGAGGAGTCCAAAAGCTAGATTTAAGTTAGACCTTGAATGACACAGAAGATCTAGCATCATAAATTCAGATGCCTGTGGGGGCCAGCTATGTAATATAAGTGTTTGACTTTGGTAGGAGAAAGTACTAGAGAGTAGTAGGGCTTAATAGGAGCTAGACAATGCATGTTTGCCTAGAGATATTTCAACACACTTTTTTTTTTAATATTGTCCTGAACAAATTAAAGAAGTATGTCATTTAGAATGGTCCAAAGGTGAAAGACTATGATCACTAATTGTAGATCCAATGGAGAGGAGAAATCAGAATGTCTTTCAAATATAAGGAAGCCCAAGATGAAAGGTAGGTTTAAGCAGAGAAGGTTGAAGGGATAATGGGATTCCAGCCTGGTATTTAAGGAAAGAAGGCAGCATGCTTAGGGCATTAGACCCAGAAGGGATTCTAGTGATCGTGTAGTTGAGTAGTATGTACAGTGTTGACTCTGCATTCCCTACATTCACAGAACACTTACAAAGTGGGGGGAAAGGGACTCCTGTACTTATTTCATGTAATCTATATAGGGCACTTCCCTGTGAGAGTCGTTTGAAAAAATGGTTCATGGTGGGCCTGGTGCAGTGCTTCATGCCCAAAAAACAATCCTAGCATTCTGGGAGGCCAAGGCAGGTGGATTGCCTGACTCAGGAATTCCAGACCAGCCTGAACAAGAGCAGGACTCCATCTCTACTAAAAAATTAAAAAAAAAAAAACCAGCCAGGCATCGCGGCCGATGCCTATAGTTCCAGCTACTTGAGACGCTGAGACAAGAGGATTTCTTGAGCCCAGGAGTTTGAGGTTGCTGTGAGCTATGATGTGACAGCACTCTACCAGAGTCAAGAAAGTGAGACTGGCTCGGTGCCTGTGGGTCAATCGGCTAAGGCGCCAGCCACGTACACCTAAGGTGGTGGATTCGAATCCCCAGCCCGGTCCGCCAAACAACAATGATGGCTGCAACCAAGGAATGGTCGGACGTTGTGGCTGGCGCCTGTGGTCCCAGCTACTTGGGAGGCGGTGGCAGGAGACTCGCTTGAGCCCAGGAGTTGGAGGTAGCTATGAGCTGTGATGCCATGGCACTCTACCCAGGGGGATAGCATGAGGCTCCATCTCAAACAAAAAAAAAAAAAAAGAGAGAGAGAGACTGTGTCTAAAAAAAAAAAAAAAACAATTTATAAAGAGACGAAAGGAGACAAAGTAACTTGTTCAAAGCACCCGAGTTAAATGGATTTCCTTAGACTTGACCTGCAAATCTGGCCCTAAAAGTCAGTGCCCTTTCCATTATACTGCCTCATTGTAGGGCTCTGGCAAATCCTGCAACAAATTTACTCCCTGGGAGGACTATATTCTTATTATTCCTTGACCCCTGAGCTTTATGTTAGGTGCTGACCTTCGTTCAAGAATTTAAGATGGAAAGTAAGACTTTGAATTGTTTTCATTTATTCCTGAGGTGAATAAAACATATATTATTAATCCAGTAAAGACTAAATAGCAATGGGCTATTTGAGGGACAGACAGTAATAATAACATGAACACTAATAATAATCTTTATTGATTATTTGTTATGGGTGAGGCATTGTTGCAAGCACTTTCCCAACATTTTCTAATTTAATCCTCTGTCCACATTTTACAACAAAGAAAGTAACATTGAATTAGAGAAGGTAAGCAATATTTGTTGAAAAATTGTCATACAACATACCCAGCATATAGTGCAGCAGTTCTTAACCTGTGGGTCGTGACCCATTTGGGTGTCGAATGACCCTTTCACAGGGGTCGAATAATATGATTCATAACAATACCAGAATTATAGTTAAGAAGTAGTAACAAAAATAATTGTATGGCTGGGGGGCACCACAACATGAGGAACTGTATTAAAGGGTTGCAGCATTAGGAAGGTTGAGAACCAGTGATGTAGTGGGTTGTTGAAAAGTGTTCATTTAATATTATATTGCTCCTCTTCACTGACCTGAAATGTAGTGCAAGACTCCTTCTATCCTCAGTGTCTTAGCAACATGGCCAGTAACCCCCATACACCAATTGTATCCTTCTTCAAATGCAATGTCCATTAATGTCACCTGAGTTGTGTCACTATCTTGCTCAGTTGTCAGCTAGCATTCTGCCCACACTAACCATGTGCTCTGAGTTACAGTGACACTCCATGTTATAGCATTTCTTCCTTTAGCATTCATAATTAGAATAGGAAACTGTACCAGGGAACACTATGATGGTCTTAGGAGATCGGCATTGATACTATACTGATAGAATGGATCAGATCATTCTTGAATGACCTCAGAAGGTCCAGTTGAATTGTGAACTAACCCTAATAATTTGAAAAGCTACTTGGATGCAAAATCATGTCCAGAACTCTGGAGCTTTACAATTCCTTTGGGTTCCCAGAGCCTCTTTGGAACAGATTATAATGGCTTTAATACCTTTAACCTTTATTGAGTTCTTACAACATACCAAGCATGGTTCTATGCATTTTACGCAATTAACTTATTGAATTCTCTCAACAACCCAATGAGGTCATGACTACTATCCTCATTTTAGATGTGAGAAAACTGAAATACAGTGATGTTAAGTGGCTTCCAAAGTCACATAGTTTGAAAATGGCAAAGACTGGATTTAAACTCAAATACTACTAACCTCTGCCAGGGTACCATGTGGAGTCCACATAACACAACTGTATCAACCTATAACCAAAGATCCCTGATCCTATGCCTTCTTTCTCCACTGGATGAGAGAGAAATAGGAAATAAGTCTCCTGCCCTGACTTTGGGGAAGTTTGCTCTCCTGCTTTATGTGTCTCTGTCTTCTGTCTTTCTCTGCGTGGAAATGGTGGGCAAAGAAATATTCCCAGCCTCTGATAGCAGACAAGCAAAGACTAGATGAACCTTTCCACCTCTTATATTAGCTCACACTTTAATAGGTAGAAGTTTCACATCCCAAGCTTCTTAGAACTCAAAATTGAGTTATCTGACTCAGTAAAATGTAGCTTTTTTACTTAAAAAGATTTGCCCAAGGGGCCTCTGGGATTTCAGGTGTACTTAAAGCAACAACTGTGTTGAATCATAGAATCATAAGGGATTGCATTTCCACTGGAAAACACACAGACTGTATTTAAAAGAGGGGAGATCTTTGAAGTCCAACAAGCTTTGAGTTGCATCTCACCCACCACATCTGAAAACTATCTGAGTCATTTCATAAGGAAAAATACAGCTGAGCTCCCTCATCTTTAGTGTTATTGCTGGCTGCTATCGTGACATTGTGATGCTTTCTCTGTAGGAATGTTTCACCTACATCTAACCCTGTTCTAATGGAATCAAGAAGAGTCCATTTTCCACTGTCTAGGCAGGAGAGTGGGCCGGAGGGGGGTGTCATGGAGAAAATATTTTTATCAACAAAAGGCTACTGTTCCCCTTTCAGTAGTACATACCACTTTAGACAAAACTATGAAAAGAAACAGGCTTGTCCACAGCCCTGAGCTGCTATCAAAGAGGTTACAAGGCCTATATCTCTCTCATGTGCTGCAGTACAGTGTAGTGTGTTTATGAAAATAGATCTGGGAGCCAAACAGATCCATACCTGACTCTGCCCATTTCTTTACTCACCATGTGATCTTGAACAGATTAAGTAACCTCTCTGATTAGATGTTACTTTTCTTATTGTAAAATGGAAAGAGTAGTTGTGAAGATTAAACGAGAAAACATTTTTAACAGGTGCTTGCAGCTATGCCTATCAGATATTCAATAAATATAAGTTATTAGTGTTCCTGTTATTATTACTGCCTGTCCCTCAAATGCTCATTGATTTTTAGTCTTTACTGAATTTTTAAAATATACTCTCAGATGTTCTATTCACCCCAGAAATAAATAAAGACAATTCAAAGTCTTACTTTGCAGCCTAAATTCTTGAATCCTAGTGAAGGTCACTTGCCTGGACAGTACAGGGTAAATTCTTTCAACAACTGGAGTAGTCATTGAAGCCACAGCATATACCTCCCAGCTGTAGCTGATGAAGGGTTGTCATTACCATTGACACATTGCATTGCCACTTTTGCTCAACCATTCTATGGATCATTGGATCTTATCCATTAAAAAAAAGAGAGAGAGACAGTATCACTATATTGCCCAGGTTGGCCTCAAACTCCTGAGTTCAAGCCATCATTCTGCCTCAGCCTCCTGAGTAGCTGGAGATCCAGGAACATGCCACCATACCTGGCTAGAACTTATTCATTTTTTAAGACCATTCCTTGTGTTTATTCTTTGCCAACTTGGTTCCAGATATATCTAAATGTATTTTCATATGAATGAAAGTGTTTAAGCATTTTAATGTTTCAATTATGTTAATATGGCTGAATTAACTTCCATAGTATTTGGCACAGAGATGTTGATTAATGATTTTCTGACTCTGATTACTAAGCAGGAATCTGAGAAGTGGCAGGTACATTCTACAGAGATATGGAGGGAACATGTCTACTTATAATGGCACGGCATTCATGATGCAAAGATGTTCTCTTGAGTCCAGTGGAAAATCTTTGGCATTATTTTGCCTGCAAATTAGAATGAACCCAGAATTTTCAGAGGTGTAAAATATTCAAGTCACTAACAGTTTTGAAAAAATTTCAACGTGTTCGGAAGTGCTTCGAAGATAATTCTCCTTTCTTGAGCTTCAACTCCAATATAAATATTCTGTCAACATATTAACAAAGCATAAAGTAAACTATGTAAATTATACTAGAGAACTTACATGTGTCTAGCACTTAATAGTTTAGAAATTTAATGCTTGAAAATATATTCTTGGTTTGATACTAACACATTACCTGTGGGCTAGGAGGGGCAAGGTATTATAATCCTCATTTTAAAGATGAGAAAATTTACCCGTGAATCCTAAGGTGAAACTTATTTCCATCAAACTATAGCATTTATTCACTCATCTGCTTATTCAATAAGCCCTTATTTAGCTCTTACTATGTAAAAGATTCTTTAATCTTCTCACAGTCTATACTTTTTCTTAAAACTTCAACATTAAACATTTTAAACAGTCTTTGAATTTCCACTACATTACAGACCCTTTCAAGAACTATTATTAGGAGGATACAAAGATAACTAAGATATGGATTCTGTCCTGATGAAGCTCAAAGTCATACATATTTATAATTTTTTCTGCATGAAATTCTTAACTGAAACCCTGATATATGTGTGTGTGTGTATTTCTCAAACAACTTTTCTAAGGGGGTCTGTATTAGTTAAGGTAACTCTAGCTACTGTAACATACAACTCCAAACATGTATAATGGTTCAAACACAAAAGAAGTTTATTTTTTGCTCAGGTTAAATCCAAAATACATGGTCTAATTGGTGGGCAGCAATCTCCCAAGTAGTGATATAGGGACCCAGTCTTCTTCTGTGATATTAAACACATTCTCAGCATGCAGCTTCCAAGCTTGCTAGACTCATTTCCATCAATTCAGTACAAAGGGAAGCAACATGGAGAATAGCATGGGAGGATATATTTATGGGCCACATTTTAAAAAGACACACAGCATTTCCTAATTACACTACATTGAATAAGAATTAGGCATCTGGTCAGACATAATCTCAGGGAAGGTTTGGAAATGTGGTCTAACTCTGTGCCCAGGAAGACAAGAGAAAAGGTTTGGTGAGTAGCTGTCATTCTGCTATAAAGTGATTATATATCTGCATCTATGGGCATGGGAAGGCTCATATAGAACAAGATGAACATAAGTGGGGAAGCAGAAAGTTAGGAAGGTGGGCTCTCTAGTAGGCAGTAGGCTTCCAGGATCTGCCAAGGGGATAAGATGTGGTTATCTCCAAGGTGGATCTCATCTTCATGAGGAGGGTTTCTGTTTGAGTGGGGAATACAGAATAATTCTCCAAGATAAGGGAACTTTGCATTAACTTCAAGTTCTCCTTGTTCCCAGTACATAAAATAAAATATAAAATGATATATTTCTTTTTTCTGAAGTCTGATGTGCCGATATAAAATCTAACAATCTCTTGCCTTCCAGCTTTGTCACGACTTCTGACTCCAAAATACCTTTACTTTCTTCTTCAAGGATAAAATTTCCAAACTTTTCTGGACTCTTCTAATTTGGGGTCACAATAGTAACCCAAATAAATAATAAATTATTTCAGTTCAACCTCAACTAATGGGCCAGGGGACAGAAAGAAATTATTAGAATGAATTATGCCACATGTCTGTTAACAGGCTTAATCAGTTGGCTGACCACATAATAATAGAGGTCTTTACCAAGTTCTAACAGCTCATTAAATGTCTTTAGGCAAGCCACTTCAATTTTGTATACCCTCAGCTCTTTATATCGGGAAAAAAAGAAATATATCATTTTATACATCATAGTTACCTTGGGAACACATGGTGATTTCCTAACAAATGTTGACATACTAGCCTTCAGTAAAGTGTGATTCTGAATCCCTCTGAAAATACAAAAATAACAAGCAAGGTTTTTCTTATTGGTGAATCTATGGGCACTTCTAAGTTTTGACTAAGGGAAAAATAGCCGTCTCAATGCTTTTTACTTTGTAATTAGATGTTAAAATAGAAATTTCTCCTGAGATACTACTAGATAATAGATACCAAAAGTGACTTGAGAGATAGACTTTCTTGCAGGGTTTGCAGAAAGAAACAGCCAAAAACCAATTTTATGAGTTTTGTGATGTTCACTCATAGTATGGAGGAAAACAAGTTTAGGGTTAGATTTTAGAGGAAGATTCTGTAGACATAATTTATTTGAGCAAACTCTGCTGAGAAAGCCAGGAAGCACTTTCCTCCTTGCCTCTAGTCAAGAGACAGGGACTTAAAGGAGACCATTGGATGTGTTAGTCATATGTGTTGCCCAAGATTTGAGAAGAAGACACGGTGGACTATTGCCTACCTCATAACTGAAATGAATAGATTGACTGCTCTGACAGGTAGCTGCATGGGAATCAACCAATGTTCTTGAAATTTATTAGCAAAAAGGATCCATAAGTGTTTTAAGTGTTTGCTGTGAAACAGATTTGGACCAGTGTTTATGTATGTGTGTGAGAGAGAGAAAGAGAAAGAAAGACAGAAACAGACATAGACAGACAGAGACAGAGTGAACAAGCATAAAATTAATTTAGAGACTAGGCAGGAGGGTTCACTTGGAAGAGTGTAAAGATCTTCAGACAATGGACGGTGCCTATGGCTCAAAGGAGTAGGGTGCCAGTCCCATATACTGGAGGTGGTGGGTTCAAACCCTGGCTGGCCAAAAAAAAAAAAAAGATCTTCTGAGAAAAAAGCTAACAATGAATGGGTGGCACCTGTGGCTCAAAGGAAGGGGGTGCCAGCCCCATATACCAGAGGTGATAGGTTCAAACCTGGGCCCAGCCAAAAACTGCAAAAAAAAAAAAAAAAAGTTAACAATGAACCCCAAAGAACAGCCATGGACTGAGAAAACAGTACAGAGGTGAAACAGGAGAGTTCATCACTTGAGGGTAAGACAACTATAGGTAAGAGGTCTCTAAATTTGGTCAAGGCAAAGGGGATCTCCAAAAGCCCACAATAGCATCCTCTAGGAAAAAAGTCAGCATTTCACTTGTAACCATGACACTCAATGGACAATGTTCATAGGCATTCTAGGTTTCAAGGGGCTTTCTTTCTTTGTTTCTTTTTTTTTTTTTTTGGCTGGGGCTGGGTTTGAACCCGCCACCTCCGGCATATGGGGCTGGCGCCCTACCCTTTTGAGCCATAGACATCACCCAAGGGGCTTTCTTTTTTCCATGTGTGTATTTCTCCTCCTTCCCCACACACCTGTGAAGAACAGGTGAGCAGCTGGGGGAGGAAAACAAATGAACATGATTCCTTCTCCTTCAGAGAAAAAGCTGACCATGTCTCTCCCACCTTGCTCTGCTCCAGGCTTCCCATCAATAGTATGTCATGTTCAAAGTTTTGAGCATTGGGCGGCACCTGTGGCTCAAAGGGGTAAGGAAGTGGTAGGTTCAGACCCAGCCTTGGCCAAAACTGCAAACTTCTGAGCCTTACAATGACATGGCGATCAGAGTTACTGATAATGTCTAAAAAGAGAATGTACTTTGCACATAAAGTGACCCTACAAATTGATGACCTTTGTATGTAAAGCACTCAAGAAAAGACATGAGCTGCCCAGGGTTTTGCCTAAGGGCTGGGAATGAATTATCCTTCTGAATAAATGTAAGGAGTAGCAGGAAACAAAAATAAAGTTACTTTATGTCACTACATGATTATAATCCCTTTAGAATACATTGGGGATGTTTATGGTCCCCCTCTGTGACACATGTGAAAGAAGGTGGATTGCTCTCTTTTATGGGCATTTAAATATCTCCCGAGCTGTATTGTATCCTTTTTCTTCATTTAGATTTCCGAAGAGACATTCTCATTTCTATTATCTGTACTTACTGTTTTGCATATAATGCCTGAAAACATTATTTTGGAGTCCATTTATAAATTTGGAAATGCTTAATTAAACATATGCAAATTTTAGGTTCATTTTTTTCTTGTTGCTTTAACAAATGGCCACAAATTTATTGCTGCAAAATTGTGTTTTGCTCCAGCATTTAGCCACAGTTGTGAGCGTATTAGTACAGCACTCTAAATGACACAATTATTTCAGCATTAGGCTCCATTTCAAAAGATGTTTCATATGCCAGTAGATCTCCAAGGGATTTACTTTCTCTCTCTCCTTATTTACTTATTTTATTTCTTTGTATTGAAATAAAATTCGAAGCTGAGAAAGAGCTGGCTCTCTGAATCCCAAGGCTGGGAGTAAATAATTCAGCACAGTATGGCACAGAAAATGCTTCCCTCTGCCTCATTTTTTTTTTTTTTTACCTTATGTCTGTATGGATTCAAGATCATGCTGCAAGCTCTGATGCAGAGCAGGACAGATGTCCTAGCTGAATTGGGAAATGCAAACTTAGTGGGATCTGGGTACAGAAGGAATGCATGAGACTACTGGCTGTTCTGAAACTTGATGGAAAAAGACAGCACTTTGTTTATGGTGTTTTTCTTTTGTTTGGGGGTTGACAGCTCAGACTCCTAGGAACAGATCATTGGTTAGTTGCCAAGTTACCAACAGATGTTAGCTACATTGATATCCTAACCATTTAGCGATACTTCCCCCTCCCCCAGAACCTTAAAAAATAACCAAATTTATCTTCCTGTGTTTTACTACAAATTTCACTTCCCACTTTGGTATTGATCCAACAATGCTATAACCTTCGCAACAACCATCTTGGATTAATTTTGTGCCTAACCAAGTAGAATTCTGTGTAGACAGGGCAGTCTAGGTTCTTTATCCGCTGAGTCAGGACCACAGTGCAGATGAGCATAATCCCACAAATGACAATGGAGCAGGAATTGCCATCTCCAGCTCACTTTGCTCAAAATGACTTCCATCTGCCACCATCTGAATCTCTGGATCAGGGGGCTAATTCTAGAACCACCAGAGTCAATCTACTTGTGCATGTGACAGGCTTGAAGTGGCAGAAATTAACAGTTCCTCAGAGCAGGCCTCAGCCAATGATCCTCAGGAGTTGGCATACAAATTTTCCAACTCCTTCATCTCTCAAGTAGAACCCTTGTGCATTTTACACCAGTTCCCAGAATTTTCCCATGGAATTAAGTGCCAGTCACTCACTATGTTAGCTTTGCTGGTAATATGCCCTTTCTTGGTTTCCCTCTCTCACTTCATTATTGCCCTATTAGTGTTCCTGGCATTTACCTAACAAACTTACACTTGAATCTGAGTCTGCTTTTCAAGATCCCAAACCAAGGCAAAAAGGTCAGTCATACCCTACTTAAAACCTAAAAAGGACTTCAAGCTCAACATCAAACATCCAAGTCTGATAGGATATTTCCTTTAAACAAAAACATGTCCTAGAAATGGAGAAGTGACACTCCTCCACAGTGCTCATGCAGCTTCATTTGCCCACTCTGTTCAGGCCCACTCCAGGGTGGACAGAAATCGAAGATATTCTAAGTTCTGTAGCATCCTTTTGACTGATCCTGCCTCCAGCTTTTCCCTCTAGTCTTCACTGCATTGTGCTGCTAGTCCAATTCTCCTAAAACCTCACTTTCATGTATTGCTCCTTATTCAGAAACTTGTAATGGCCTTGTAATCAGACATTGGTTAGGAAAAATGTCTCTGCCAGATCTTGAGCTTTCCTCATAATCTGGGGAAAGAAGTTGACCTTGCCCTCTTCCTGACAGGCTGTGGGTTGGCAGTAACTGCATTCCTCCACTAAAGGCCACAGCTCCTACTAGCCATCCTTCTATTATCACAGCTATAGCTACATTTCTTTTTTCAGGTTCCTAACCATTCTCTCCTCTTGACCTTCTAGGCTAATCGCTAGCCTAAGGTACTTCACCATCACTCTTAGCTTCCCTTTGTTAAGCTCTCTTTAGTTAGACTTTTGACTATGCTATTTGTTTCCAACCAGGGCCCTGGGAAGAACAACCACTAAGTTAGAAATCAGGAGTTCTGGCTCCAGACTTGACTCTGCCACTGTCTACCTTGTGTAACCTTGAACTTCAGTTATCTCTGAGTGTCTTTGAACCTTTTATTCGCTATATGTAAATTGGAAAAAAAATCCTATACAGCACACCTTGAAGGGTCATTATGCAAATGCAATTTAATATTGTGCTAAAAAGGAATTGCTTGTTTTATAAATGTGAAGACTGACATAAATCTAAGATTTTGTCATTATTGTAACATACAGAAGAAAAAATCTGAAGGGAGACTCAAAAACTATATTACAAAATAAATAAATAAATGAATGAAAGAAAAAGACCAGGAATAAGGTCACAGAAGGAAATGGACAACTCAGGAGAAATGTCTGTGCCACTTACAAGTCATTTATGCCAGTGATTCATCTGGTGCCATCCTCACTCAGGGCCTCAGGCACAGGGCAACCCTGTGTGTGTTGCCATGGCAACTGCCAGCCAGAACCTGGAAATTCCAGCAGCTTACAATATTAATCATCATCAGAAGAGGGGGAGAGTTAACTGCAAAATTGTCTATCATGGAGGCCATAGAGAGAAGAAACTATAGTAAAGATGGTCTATAAAAGTGGTTCTTAAAGTATTGACCTTTGACCAGCAGCAGCATCACCTAAGAACGTTATTAAATAATAAGCAGATCCTTGCGCCTCACCCTATACCTACTAAATCAAAAATTCTAGCTATGGGGTCCAACAATCTGTATTTTGACAAGCCTTTCACATGATTTAAGTGCATGCTAAATTTTAGGAACCACTACTATTAAGGGTCAGAAAAATCAGCTTCAATTATCAATGTCCAAATGTATCAGTATGGATAATGAAGAAATTGAAATAAATGCCTAAAAATGAAAGGCAAATGATCTCATAATTTGCCTGACTAGGAATGATGAGTTAGCTGACTAGAAACAATGATTAAAACACAGCAATAAAAAGAAGACTGACTGTATTAGTTTTCTACCTGCATCGCAAATTGCCACCAACTCTGTAACTTAAAATGAGACATGCTCATTATCTCACATTTTCTGTGGGTGTGGAGTCCAGGAACAGTTTAGCTGGGTCCTCTGCTTAATGTTTCACAAAACTACAAACAAGGTGTCAGCCAGGACTGAGTTCTCATCAGAGACTTGACTGAGAAGGATCTGCTTTCAAGCTCTGTCAGACTGTTGGCAGAATTAACTTCTTTGTCTCTGTAGGATTCATGAAAGCTTGCTTCTTCAAAGCCAGCAAGGGAGAGAAACAGAATGCTGGAAAAATGGAGTCTTATATAACATAACACAACCAGAGGAGTGGCAGCCTATCACCTCTCCAATATTCTATTGGTTATAAGATAGACATAAGGTTTTATTCACATTCAAGGGGATTATAAGAACTTTGAAGCCCTATGGGTTAATTGGGAAGATCTAGGAGACACACCCCTAATCTCTTGAAGGGATCCTTTGTATGATTGAATACTCTGACCTTTTGGTTTTTCTGAGATTTTCACAAAAGGTTGTAGGGTGATAAGCTCAGTTTTTTCTCTAGAACAAGTTGTCTTAATTTTAGTGTCATTTGCCATCTGAAGAAACTGAACTTTAAAAATCATCAAGTTCTTGTTCATTTTTGGTTTTCTTTTAATTTATTTCTCTCTTCTCACATTCTACCATAAGCAAGGAGAAACCAGGCAGCACCTTCAACATTTCACTTATAAATCTCCTTAGCTAGATAACCAACTTCATCACTTACATGTTCTTCTTTCCACATAAATGCAGGAGTCTCTTTTTCTGAGCTTTTTTCTACTACTTAGGAAGGATTCTCTCTATAACACGTCCTTCATTTCTTTTGAGCCTTCACCAGGAGCTTCCTATAACTCTGGATTTCTACTAACAGTCCACTCAAGGCATTTTGACTTTCTCTATCATGCTTCTCCAAATTCTCCCAGTGTCCCCCCAGTGCTCACTTACAAAGCCACCCTTACATTCCTAGGTATTTGTTATAATAGAATCCCATTTCTGGCACCATATTGCTCTGCAACAAATTACCATAAACTTAATGGTTTAAGAATCACACATTTCTATTATTTTGGTTTCTATAGGTCAGAAGTCAGAGGACTGCTTAACTTGGTCCACTGTTTAGAGTTTCACAAGGCTAGAATGAAAGTATCACCAAAGGCTGGTTTTTGGGGGGGTTTCTGTTTGTTTGTTTTGTTTTGTTTTGTTTTGAGACAGAGTCTCAAGCTGTTGCCCTGGGTAGAGTGATGTGGCATCATAGCTCACAGCGACCTCCAACTCTTGGGCTCAAGCAATCCTCTTGCCTCAGTTTTTTCTATTTTTAGTAGAGACAGGGTCTCACTTTTTGCTCAGGCTGGTCTCCAACCCATGACCTCAAGCTATCTATCCGCCCACCTTGGCCTCCCAGAGTGCTAGGATTACAGGTGTGAGCCACTGTGCCTGGCCCAAAGGCTGGGTTCTTATCAGAGGTAGTGAGGCATGATTTACTTCCAAGCTCCCTCATGTTATGAGCATAATATATTTCCTTGTAGCTGTTCATGGAAATTTGCTTCTTTCTTTTTTTCTTTTTGAGACAGAATTTTATTCTGTGTCCTGGGTAGAGTGCCATGGTGGCATAGCTCACAGCAACCTCAAACTCCTGGGCACAGGCAATCCTCTTACCTCAGCCTCCATAGTAGTTGGGACTACAGGCACCTGCCACAACACTGGCTATTTTTTCTATTTTTAGTAGAGATGGGGGTCTCACTTTTGCTCAAGTGGTCTCAAAGTGCTGAGCTCCAGTGATCTACTTGCCTCAGCCTTCCAGAGTGCTATGACTACAGTCATGAGCTACTGAGCCCAGCCCAGAAACCTGCTTCTTCAATGTCAGCAGTTGAGAGAAAGAGAGAGAGAGAAACTGTTAATAAGGTTGAGTCTTATGTAATATAACATAGCCATGGGATGACATCTCATCATCATTGCCATATTTGATTGGTTAGAAGCAAGTCACAGGTTTCACTCACATTCAAGGGAAGAGGATTATACAAGGGCAAGAACATAAGAAGGTGGAAATTATTGGGGCCACCTTGAAATCTGTTTGCCACGTTGACCTTGTTCAAAATAAGCAGAACTAATCAAATTTTCAGGGAAAAATTTCGTTGTGCTAAGAACGTGTCTATTAACACCAAGAAACCCAAAAGTATATGAAAAGAGGAAAGTAATTAAGTTTGGAGAGAAATTTAAATAAGAGTTCACTGCAGATTGCTAAGGGATGTATGGAAGATTCTTTGCTAATACAGATGATGGATTCCAAAAAGGGAAATAACATGTAGTATAAAACAGCTAGGAAAAGATGTATAGGTGACATAGGGTTTAAAAATGTACTTTGAATAATGGGTATTACTTAGAGAAAGAAGCTAGCATTCCATTAAATAGTGAAGGAATGGATATGATTTAGAATTGATTTAAAAAATGGAACATATAGGGGACATCTAGGAGATTGAAGTGATTCAATTATTTTCTACTTTGGCAACACATTAGAATCACTCGGAAGCCTTTAAAAATACTGATGCCACGCCATCCCAGGTGTTCTGTTTTGACTGGTATTTGATAGAGCACAAAAGTCAATGGTTTATAAAAGTGATCCAAATAAACTTAATATACCTCAGGGATGAACACCACAAGACTTATTAAAAGAGTATCTTATGTGAAACAAAGCAGGAGGGTACATCTGTCAAGTGGGATTAAGTGTACATTATATATGCCATCTAAGACATAGAATAAAATACAGGGTGAACCTAAAGTTTGTGTGCAGTTTAACATAATAAATTGCACACTATATTTTAGGCTTGCCCTAGTTCTTAATAGCCATAAAACATACATGTATCAGACATCTCTGTTGCGCTATTTCAGAAGCTCTTGGCTTCTTTCTTTTTTTTTGTCTTTTTCTTTTTTTTTCAGTTGTTGTGGTGGCAGGCAGCTCCACAAGTGCTCTTTCTTCATACAGTCCCAAACAGAGAGTGTCTTTACTTCCTGTTTTCACCTAAAGCCTCTCTTTTTGGTTCTCTGCCCTGTATTCACATCCTGGCCTACATAATCCAGAAGCGTAGGCAAATTAATACCCTGTGGAGTAAACCTTTGGCCAGTGGGAGGCAGAAACCAGTGGATGAATTCTTCCTTTTTATCCACATCCTGTCCCCAGTAGGGTCCCTGACTGTACTTTACACAGCTTCTTGGGGACAGAGTCCCACAAACCTAGCATTCTATTGCACTTAGCAACACCAAGCTCAACAGTGCAATTGTGCCTTTCCTCCCCTGTAGCTGCTCTACTCTCTGTTTCTCTCTTGGAATTTTATCCCTGATTTTAAAAAAAATGCAAGCAAATAAGCTTCTGGAGCCTCAGCTCTGTTTTCTGCTGAATCCAAGTTAGAAATGTAGGTACCTTGCAATAGATCATTTTTTGACTTATATTTCTACAGTAAAAAAAATTATATTAAGTTTTTTTAACATTTAAACATTTGTAACACTTTAACACAAAATACTGTGTGGGAAAAATTTCAAGAAACACTCCAAATACAATTGGTAGAATGTCAGAATAAGTGAAGAAGACATTTCAAAGAGAAACCACATAGGGGACGCTATTGATGTTATTGAAAGCTAGGTAACTGCAAATAAAGCAATTTTTTAAAAAACAGCTTTATTGAAGTATAACTGATATACAATAGACTCCAAATATGTAAAGTACATTATTTGATAATTTTGAGACATGTATATATACATAAAACCATAATCACAATAAAATAATAAGCATACCTGTCACTCTCAAAAGTTTATGTTCTGTTGGCACACCTCCCTCACACCCCTCCCAACTCTAATTCCTCTCCCCCAGAAAAACACTGATCTAGTATCAGTCACCCTAGATTAAATTGGATTTTCTAGAATTTTATGTAAATAGAATCATACAATATGTACTAATACTCTTTTTGTTCAGCTTCTATCATTCATCATAATTACTTTGAGATTCATGTACATTTCAGTATGTTTCAATAGTTCACTTCATTTTATTGCTGAGCAGTATTCCATTGTATAAATACTTCAGATTTACATATTTAACTAATTACCACCTCATAGACATCTAGGTTATGTCTACTTTTTGGCTACTACCAAAAAAAAGAAAAAAACCTGCTAAGGACTACCTACATAAGTCTTTTTACGGATATGTACTTTTATTTTCCCTTGGTTAAATACCTAGGATAAAATGATTGAATCATATGGCTGGGTATATGTTTAATTTGAAAAACCATCAGAATGTTTTCCAATGTAGTCATGTCATTCTACATTCCTTCCAGAAGTGTATGAGTATTCTGGTTCCTCCAAATCTTTGTCAACACTAAGTCTGGTCTATCTTTTTGATTTGAGCTGTTCTAATAAATGAGTAGCAGTATTTCACTGTGGCTTTAATTTTTATTTCCCTAATGACTAATCAGGTTGAGCTTTTTCTCATGTACTTGTTTATAGTCATGTATTTTATGAAAGAGCAAAGAATTGGTGTTATTTCTTCTTTGCAAGTTTGGTAGAATTCTCTGATTAAGCCTTCTAGTCCTTTTAATTAAATATTAAATTTTTAAACTAGATATATGGCTATCCAGATTATCTATTTATTCCTGTGTGAGCCGTGGTAGTTTATGCATTTCATTCCAATTTTAGTATATGTGCTGCTGAAGCGACCACTAGTTTATACATTTCAAAAATTTTTCCATTTCATCTAATTTATCAGATTTATTTGCATAAAGTAGTCAAAATATCCCCTTATCTATAGAATCCGTGAGTCTATCACCTCTCTTATTCTTGATGCAATGTTAGTAATTTGTTCCTCCTCTCCCTCTCTCTTTCTCTCCTTCCTTCCCTCCCTTTAGCTCTAGCTCACAATTTGTCTCTTACTATCTCTCTTTTTCCTGATAAGCCTGGTAAGAGTCTCAATAATTTTATTGATTTTCTCTAAGGCCAACTTATGGTTTTATGATTATGTTTTTCCTTGTTTTCTTTTTCTAATCCACTGATTTTTTTCCTCTGAACTTTATTATTTCCTTTTTTAAATACTTACTTTAGATAATGCTTTTCTTTTTCTACTTTTTTTTTTTTTTGAAGTTTTTGGCCGGGGCTGGGTTTGACCCCACCGCCTCCAGTATATGGGGCCAGTGCCCTACTCCTTGAGCCACAGCCCCTTTTTCTACTTTCTTAAAGTTGAAGCAGAAGTCATTGATTCTGGCCAGTTTTTCAGTCACATCCTTCTAAGGGAATTAATACTTCTGGCTGTGCTTCAGTCATCCTTCTCTGTACTTCTGCCTGGAAATTCCTTCAAATAATTAAGCTGGGCGAAGTCTAGGGTTTGTCTCATGTATTTCTCATATCGCAGGAATTACTGTTTATTTTCTCATGATGGCCAATGTCTTAAAAACTGTTGTTTTACATATTTTCTTCAATTTTGATTGTTGGTTGGGTGACTAAATCTGGTACCTGTTACTCTATTTTGGCTAGAAGTGGAAGTCCAACTGTTTGTTAAAAATTATATTGATGGTTTATACATCAGGAAATGATAATTTGAGTATTTTCCATCTCAACACAATTGCCATTTGCGTGTTGGCAGTTTGCTGTATTTTAGTCTTATTTTAAGAAATTGGTCACATGATTTTTGATTGACATTTAACCCATAATTTTTCTCATTTAAAATAATGGGGAAGATATTCCCAGTAGGCATTTTCATTCAGCATGTCTTATTTTTTGGAATGGATTATTGATGCCTATATTGGGCTTAGAATTATTTCTCTAGCATAAAAATAATTCTAGTAGTGGACAACCTCCATGAAGTCCCAAGAGATAAGTGCCTCTGTCTTTCTGTTCCTTATTCATGAATTTCATCACCCTCATAATTACAAGATGGCTGTTGGAGTACCAGTCATCAAGTTCAGACCCCAGTTCATCCTAGATAACTCATCTCTCTTTTGATAGATTTTTTTCTAGAGACCCATCCAGTGCTTTCCTCTTACTGTAATGGGTAGGCCATCTGTACCTTTAAGGATGTCTTACAAATGTAGACATTTTATAAGGCATATTTCTTCTCTGAATAAAACTAGGAATATTTTCTATTAAGGAACCAGGGGACAAGAGACATGGATAACCACTAGGGCTATCATCCATGTTTAGCAAAGGTGGTTAATACAGGCTAGGTATTATCTAGGTAATTAAGTAAGAAATGTCCGGTTTCCATATGTTTAACTTTGACAGTTGATATCTCTTAACATTTCACTGTGACACTCCTTTTATTTTATTCTTTAAATACATGTTTTGGCTTGTGATTATCTTTCAAATTTTTTAGAGTAATTTTGTGAGAGCATGGATAAGTCATGGATATTTGAAAAATAACAAATATGTGTTATTTTACAATATGAGTTCTATCTTGGAGCCAGTGCAGTACAGATAGCTTGAAATATCAACAAAGTGTTTGGGAAAGATATGGCTAATGAACACATGGTACACTGATAGTTTGAGAAGTTCCATTCTGATGATATTAATCTTGAAAATGAGCCACATGTGTGATCTGAGAACAAGGTGGATAATGATGAGCTGAAAGCTGTATGGAAGTGAATCCATCTCAACTCATGAATGAATTAGCAGCACAGCTTGACATTACTATTCCAACATTATTAGACCACCTGAAACAAATCTGCTCAGTAAAACAACTAGATATGTGGGTACCACATAAATTTAATAAGCATTGGAAGAGACTTTTTCTTCAAAGCTTCCTTTTTCTATCATGGCATAAGGGCATTTCATTCCTATACCATATTGCTAAGTGTGATGAAAAATGGATTCTTTTTGCAATCACAAGTGTTCAGTACGATGGTTGGATAAAGCTGATGTGCCAAAACATGGTCCAAAATGGAATACTAATCAAAAAATCTAATAGGGTGTCTGTTTGGTGGTCCAGCACTGGTATTCTCCTCTATAACTTCATGAAACCTGGATAATCAATAACAGTGGATGTCTACTCAACCAAATGGCTGACATGATGAGCATGTTTGCAATTAAGCAGCTAAGATTTGTCAATAGTAATAGTCCAATCTTCTTTCAAGACAACTTTGTCACACAAACAACACTCCTCAAACTCCAGAAGCTAAACCTGGAAACTCTCTGTTATCCACTGTGTTCACCAGACCTTTCACCAACTGACTACCACTTCTTCCAGGCTTTGGACAACTTCTTGAAAGGAAAAATATTCAATTATCAACAAGCTGTGGAAAACAAGTTTTGCAATTTCATTGCCATGCAGTCTCCAGGGTTCTTCACTGCTGGCATAAATAAGGTACCACTATAATGGTAAAACCATGTTGTAAGTTTAGGTGCACATGTTGGTTAATTGCACTGTTTCTTGTCTGAGATATAATAAACTAAAATTTTGATTCAATATCTAATATTTCATATTCAATGACCAAATATATCACATTTTGAACATACTATGCAGAAATGGCACAAGATTTAAGAAATATTTTTCTGAAAGGATAGAAAAAGAGGCTGTGGGATGTGAGAGTCTGGTGACAGCTTCCTGTTTGGTCTATCCATGACAACATAATGGGAATGCAATACTAAAGACTGATAATAGAAAAGAAAAAAGAAACAGTTCAAAATATTTACCTAAAGAAAAAGCCTTTGTAAGGACTTGGTGGTAGATGGGATGTAAAGGGCATGTATACCAAAAGGATTATATTGTAAGGAATGAAAAGATTATAAAAGGAGTGCCAGAAAAGCTCATGGAAAGAGGGAGACACAAGATGGCTGACCAGAGATAGCAACTTCCAGATCATCTCATAAAGAAGGAAAAGTTTTAGATGAAAAAAAAAAAACAATCAAACAACCATAGATGAGGTATAGTTTTGAAGGGAACATACCAGAAACTATAAGAAATTTTATTGGAAAAAGATTCAGAGAAGAAGAAGAAGCAGCAAGATATTGGCAGAGTTCAACCCCAAGAAGCTTGGAGTCCAGCAAAAAGGGTAAGTGGAGTGGTTTGTTTCTCCCCTCTTCATGTTTCTGGGAGCCAATAGATTCCAGAGCTACTAGAGAGCCTTTCTACCCTCATGAGCCAAAAAGCTTCTGTCACAGGGAGTTAAGAGCTTCTTGAGAACAAAGCATCATCCTGCCAGCCCCCTTGGGAAACTTCTTGTCACCACAGACCCAAGCCAAGATGGCAAGTGCCATATTGCCTCTCCATACACCATGGACGTTTGTCCTTACCAGGAGGCTTCAACTCCTCAGTTTTAATCTTGCTCCTTCTTTCACAAACATTTCCCAACTTTGGTCCAGACTACAGGAACTAGGAGGTCCTAGGGGATCTGCGCAATTCCAGAGCTAGCACATTCCAGGTAAGCTGCCTTCCAAAGAGAGGGCCAGAAGTGAACAGAATGCTAGATTTCCTCCAGCAACATTTTTTTACTCCCCTTCCACTTCCTTATTAATGTCTGCCAAAAGAGATGCTTGAGCCAGGACTGTCAGGAGCTGCTGCTTTCCCTTAATGGGTGCATACACTGGGGCTTCCACAGAAATGGGGCACAATATTTCCTCTTAAATACCTTCTGAGGACTAAGGAGTACCAGACTCAACAGCACTCCCCAGTGTTGTTTGCCCAGCTGCTCCATCAGAGCAGGACATACTCAGAAGTGGAGGATATCAAACCTGCTTGAACACAACACAGGCAATGTGGGACCAGAACACTTCTCCCTGGAACATTCAGAGATTGATCATCAGGAAAGTGGGCACAGCACCATTGTATACTTAGGACTTGATTGTATCCCTTGAGGGTATAGGAGGGATAATTGTAAACTAATCTCGGGAGGTGGAGGCAAGGAAACCCACGTAGGTATAACTGAAATGAAAGTTCAGTATGGGTACCAAACATAGCATACTCATGGAATACCCCTCCCCACCACAGGAAGGCTGTGCTGTCAACCCAGGTCAGGATGCAAGTCAGGGAAGCTCCCAGGTCATAGCATCATCATAGGGGAACTCAGCTCTTCTGAGCTCCTGCTTGCTAGGGAGATCCCAAAGGGAGACTGCAGAGCAAGTGGAGGGGAAGAATGGTAAAACCTGCTTTTCACAGCAAGTTTGTGAATTTCAGATATCTGCTTCCACACCAGACTTTCTGGCAGGGGGAACACTTCAACTCTAAAACTCTGGTGAAAACTGGGAGCAGAGCTTTTGACCCCTGCAGAAACAGCTACCTTACCAAACTCACACAACCTAATCCCACTAAACCTCACTCTTCCATCTGCCTCTGCTGTGGTGGAGAATGAGAACTCCCCTCAAAGTCCCAGGGCCCCACCCACCACCATTCAAGTGCACCCACCAGCATTCAAGTGCTTCCCCTGAGGAGCTAGAGCTGGTCACAAGTACCCAAAACAACACTGAAGCTTATTCCTTCTGGCAAGCATCACCTACTCACAGGGATGTCAATTTTCATAGCCCTTTATAGAATTTAATGACTGAATCAAACAAGGTGAGGTTGATTCTGACCCCACAAACACCACCTACTTTCTCAGAGATTAAATTGGGCATCCCAATACAATTCTCACAGTTGAGAAGACAACAGGGTTGGGGAAAGGGAAAGGATGCCAAGGATCTCCATCCTCCCTCATTAAAGAGAGATAGGGAATCTACCCACAAACATAACTCACCACTGCTACAATTAGCCCCACTAATTATATTAGTGGTGGGAGGGGTGCTCCATGTGTATTCTGTGACTGAGACCCACACTGCATTCTCTTTTCAGTTATGCCCACGTAGGTTCACTCATCTCCCAAAATTAGGTGAATTTGGCACCACCACAAATGAACAGCAAATGAGAAAAGAAATATACTATGGTATATATAACCAAAGTATCTATCCAGAACCTAGATATCCATCCAAGCACCTGCAAGAAAAGCGAAATGTTCTTACCCAAGATAGGCTACAGACACTCCTTTGCAAGTGAAGAGAGAAATAAATCCCCATCTAAACAAAATAAAATCCTAAAATAAGAAGTGATACTGCTACAAATGATAAGAAACCAGTGAAAGAACTCTAGAAGTGAAAAATCAGAACAAAAGGACACCCCTAAAAGGAAATACCAGCTCTCTAGTAATGGATACCAACCAAAAAGAAAACACTGTAATAATAGATAAAGAATTCTAAATATGGATTTTAAGGAAGCTCAATGAAATCCAAAAGAAAATGGAAAACAAACTCTAAAATATGAGAAAAAAATTCAAGAAATGAATTAAAAATTCACAAAAGAGAAAGACATATTAGAAAAAGAAAACAAATGGAACTTCTGAAAATTAAACATTCATTTAAGGAAAAAAAAAATACAATGGAAAGTTTTAAGAATAAACTAGACCAGGCAGAGGAAAGACTCTCAGAGCTTCAAAATAACTCCTTTAAATTAAATTAGTCATACAAAAATAAAAATAAAAAAAAAACATAGAAATAAGAGAAATGAACAAAGCCTACAAGGAATATGAAATTGTAGAAAACAGACAAATATAAGAATCTTAAACATCTCTGAGGATGAAAAAGAAAATTCATGAGAACAGGAAAAACTATTTGAGAGAATAATTGAGGAAAAGTTTCTAGTCTTTTTTTTTTAAACATTTCTAGTCTTGCTAAAAATTTAGACATCCAGGTACAAGAAGCTCAACAAATACCTGGCAGACTGACTGCAAAGAGGCAATCACCAAGACACATAGTCATCAGGCTGGCAAAATGGAGACAAAGGAGGAGCTCCTGAAAGCTGTAAGTTGAAAATATCAAATAACATACAAAGGAAAATTCATTGGGCCAACTGCAGACTTCTCAACTGAGACTCTATAAGCCAGAAGGGATTGAGGTTCCATCTTCAGACTTCTTACACAGAGATAATGCCAATCTTGAATTTTGTATCCTGGAAAAATATGTTTCATATATGAAGGAGAAATAAAGACTTTTCCAGGCAAGGAAACATCATTGAGGAAATTTATTAACACCAGACCTGCCCTGTTGGAAATCCTCCGAACTGCATTATACATGTATCAGCACAATAGACACCCACCAATGTAAAACCATAGAAAAGCTAAAGCTCAGAACTCATATATTAATAAAAAAAATCACAAAAGTTAAAATAAAGCAATAAGTTACTATCAAAAAGGATAAACAGAACAATGCCCCACATATTAGTTCTATTATTCAGTGTGGACAGTTTGAAGGCCCCAATCAAGAAACATAGACTGGTTTAATCAATGAAAAAAATACAACTCAAATATTTACTATCTCTAAGAAACACATCTAACCCACAAGGACCCATACATACTCAAGGTAAAAAGATGAGAAAAAAAAAATATTCCATGCAAATGGACCCCCCCAAAGCAAATGTAGCCATTCTCATATAAGAAATAATTGACTTTGAATCAATAATAGTAAAGAAAAACAAAGATGGTCATTATATAATGGTAAAGGGAGTGATTCAATAAGAAGACATAATAATAAATAGAACTGAAAATGCCAATACTGAACAATGAGATTGAAGCAGTAATAAAAAAGCCCTGGACCAGATGGATTCACATCCAAATTTTACCAGACCTACAAAGATGAGCTGGTACCCATACTGCAGAAATTATTCCATAAACATTGAGAAGAAAGAGATCCTCCCCAACTTATTCTAGGAAGCCAGTATCACCTTGATACTAAAGCCAGGAAAGGACTCTTAAAAAAGAGAAAACAATATCCTTTATAAATATAAATGCAAAAAATCCTCAATATAATTCTAGCAAACCAAATTCAATAGCACTTCAAGAAAATGATTCACTACGACAAAGTGGGCTTTATCCCATGGATGCAAGGATTATTCAATGTACATAAATCCATAAATGTGATTCATCACATAAACAGAAGCAAAAACAAAGGCCATATGATCATCTCAATAGATGCAGAAACATCATTCAACAAAATTCAGCATGCTTTCATAATAAAAACCCTCAACAAACCAGTCATTGAAGGAAGATATATAAAAATTATAAAAGCCATATATGACAAACTCATAGGCAACACCATAATGAATGGGAAAAAGTTGAAAGCATTCCCACTAAGAACTAGAACAAGTTCCCATTTTTGCCACTTCTATTCAACATAGTGCTGGAAGTCCTAGCCAAAGCAATCATGTAAGAAAGAAATTAAGAACATCCAAATCAAGAAAGAGGAGGTCAAACTATTGCTTTTCGCCTGTGATATTATCTTATTTCTAGAAAAGATAAATAAATTTAGAGACTCTTGGAATTGATAAATAAATTCAGCAATGTCTCTGGACACAAAATCAATATGCCTAAATCAGTGGCACTCCTATACACCAATAACAGCCAAGCTGAGAGCCAAATCAAAGACTCAATATCATTCACAATATTCAAAAATAAAATAAAATACTTAGAAATATCCTTAACCAAAAAGCTGAAAGAACTATCCTTAACCAAGGAACTGAAAGATCTCTACAAATGGAACTTTGTAACACTGAGGTAGTATATCACAAATGGCACAAACAAATAGAAAAACATATCATGTTCCTAGTAGAATCAACATTGTTAAAATGTCCATACTACTCAAAATGATTTATAGACTCAATGCAATCCCCATCACAATACCATCATATTTCACAGATCTAGAGAAAATAATTCTACTCTTTAAGAGCCTGAATAACCAAAGCATTCTTAGGGGAAAAAAATCTGAAGATATCCTATTACCACACTTCAAACTATAGTGCAAGGCTATAGTAACCAAAACAGTATGATATTAGTACAAAAAAAAAAAAAGAAGAAGACATAGATCAATGGAACAGAACAGAACAGAGAACCTAGATATAAAACTATTCACATTGGCCAAGTGATCATTGATAAACAAACAACAAGATACATTGGGGAAATGAAGCCTTATTCAATAAATGATCCTGGTAGAATTAGCTAGCCATATGCAGAAGAATGAAACAGTATGCATATCAGTCACTACTCACAAAAAAAAATAATTCAAGATGGATAAAGGACTTAATGTAAGGCATAATAATAATAATTCTAGAATAAATCACTTCTGGATATCAGTCTAGGTAAAGAATTTATGAAAAAGACCCCAATGGGAATCACAGAAACAATAAAATAAGTAGGATTTGATTAAATTTTAAAGCTTCTGCACTGCTAAGAAAATAATCAACAGAACAAATATAAAACCTACAGCACAGGAGATAATATTTGTAAGCTATACATTGATAAAGGCCTAAACCAGAATCTACAAAGAACTCAAGCAAGGAAAAAGAAACCCTCATTATTAAGTGGGCAAAAGACATGAACAGATGCTTTTCAAAAGAAGATAGACAGATGGCCATACAAAAAAATACTCAAAGTCACTAATCACTAGAGAAATGCAAATTAAAACCACACGAGATGTCACTTTACCCCAGTTAGAATAGCTTTTATTAAGCCCATTGAATATTTTTTCCTCCATTCTTTTTTTTTTTTTTTTTTGAGACGGAGCCTCAAGTTATCCCCCTGGGTAGAGTGCCATGGCATCACAGCTCATAGCAACCTCCAACTCCTGGGCTCAAGCGAGTCTCCTGCCTCCGCCTCCCAAGTAGCTGGGACCAC
>CAUYQV010071715.1:0-13101 GCA_963574575.1 Galagoides demidoff | reverse complement strand
TTTTTGGGGTCGCAGCTCGCCTCAGGAAGGTTGAAGTGTGCTCCTCAATCTTCTCTCTTGGCTCTGCTCCAAACCATCAGCTAATTAGCTAAACTTCTATCCTTTCAGCCTCCTTCTGGACAGGAGCTTCTGTAAAAAGCTGGCTGCAGTCCGCCATCTTGGCTCCACCCTTCTAGAGGGCTATTTAAGCCTTTCACATTCATTGAGGATATTGATAACCTTGGTATAATTTTGGGTATTGAGTTTTTTGAAAGTCCAATGGACATCTTTAACCCTTTTACCACTGTGGAAGTTGGAATTTGATCAAAATTTTCTGAGTGGAGTTTACTTATGTGGTGAAGGATTTTGCTGATCATTATGGAGGATAGGTCTGAGAATATCCCGAAGGGCTTGTTTAGTTATGGCAAATTTCTTCAACATGTAAATGTCATTAAGGTATTTAATTTCTCCATCATAGATTAAACTCAGTTTGGCTGGATTGAGCATCCTGGGTTGAAAGTTATTTTGTATTAGGAGATTAAAAGTCGATGACCACCCTCTTCTAGCCTGAAAGGTTTCAGCAGAGAGATCTGCAGTCATTCTAATATTCTTCCCCTTGTAGGTTATGGTTTTCTTATGTCTAGCTGCTTTCAGAATTTTATCTTTCATATTAACTTTAATGAAGTTAATTATGATGTGCCTGGGGGATGTCTTGTTTGGGTTGAGTCATGCTGGGGTTCTGAAACTGTCTGCATCTGAATTTCAGGATCTCTTGGCATATCTGGAAAGTTCTCTTTCAAAATTTCATGAAGAAGAGCCTCTGTGTTTTGTGAAGTTACTTCATCGCCTTTAGGCATTCCTATAAGGTGAACATTAGTTTTCTTCGAATTAGCCCAGAGCTCTGTGAGAGAGTGATCCATTTTAGCTCTCCATTTCTGTTCATCCTTGAGTGCTTGGGCATGTTCAGAAGCTTTGTCTTTAATGTCAGATATTCTTTCTTCTGCCTGCTCCATTCTGTTTAAGGAATTCTACTGTATTTTTCAGATACTTGAGGGCTGCAACCTTTTGCCTCAGTGTGTCAAAATCTTTGGTCATTTTATCTCTGAAATCATTGAATTCTTAAGACAGCTTTTGAATCATTTGAATTTCTAATTCCCTCCTTTACTCCATTCGGTTAATCTTTTTTGCTATCCAGATTCTGAACTCGATTTTTGACATCTCAGCCATCTGTTTATAGATAAGATCTTCAATTGCATCTTCCCCTCCTTCCTTAGGGGAGGTGATCTACTGTTTATTCAGGTTACCAGAGTTGATTCTGCCCCATGCTGAATTTGCATTGTTTGAAGACCATCCCCAAATTGTTCAGCCACTGGGTGCCACTGGAGGAGATGCTGGCTTTCTCTGGTTTCCCGGAGAGATAGGGCATGTCTGTCCATTAAAGCCTCAGAGGTGTGAGCTTTATTGTTCTAGCTGTTGCGGCTACTGTTCGTCGCCTCAGGGTACCACTGCTCCAGTGTGGTTCACTCTCAACTGACTGTCATCTTGCAGTTCTTGGGCCATCAGGCCTGGGGTGCTGGGTATGGCAGCTCTATCAGTCCTCAGGGTGCCCTGCTTGGTTTCCCTGAGGAGCGGAGTGCCAGCAGCCATGTGAAGAATGTGAGGCCTAATCAGTCCTTAGGGACTCCCCGCCTAGATGCCTGGAGTGGTGGAGCATCAGCAGCCACATGGGGAACACACGGCCCAAGCATTTCTCTGGCTGCAGGGCCAGGACAGAGTCCTTGGTCCTGTAGGGGTGGGGGGGATTCTGCTCTTATGCCTCCTGTCACTGTCTCTGCATGCAAGGGGGGAAAGGTGGACTGGGAATTCAAAATGGCAGTAAAACATTCATTCAATTTTTCTGCCTGGCGAGAGGGTGTTCAGAGTCTCAGCAGGGTCCCTCTAGGGGAGTAGACCCCACTTTCTGTAGCTCTCACACGTGGGGTTAGATAATAAATCCGCAGTTCACTGCTCACCTGTAGGAAACTTACAGGAGTAGATGAAGAGAAAACAAAAAGAAAAACACAACTTTCTTGGGGGAGGGGATGGATACTTTTCCTTTGGGATGTATTATGTACCTATAGATTGCTTTCTAGGAATCACAACTTGCCTCAGCAGAGATATCCTGCAGATATCACTCTTCTCTCTTGGCTTGGCTCCTAGTCTTCAAATTTGCTGGATATTTTCTGGACTTTATCCTTCCCTCTGGACAGGAGCTTCGGTCAGAGCCTGGTACCTTGTAGTCATCTTGCCCCCCCTTTCATCTTTCTTATTCCCACCACTTGACTCATCCTGGATGATTTGCACTCACGTTCTTCCCTCTGTACCTGTCTCCCCGCTTTTGGCTTCCCTGAGTCCACTTTGGTTCAATATCTCTCACTCTGAACAGGAGCCTCTGGCAAAAGATGCTTTTAGTTGGCTCCCGCTGAAATGTATTTCTTCTTGACTCCTCCTAAAATATATTTCTTAAATAATAAGATATCAAAGTAAAAATTACTCCTTGCCTCCTGGGAAACAGAATAAATGTTGTATTAGCAGGCAAGAAAACAATATGAATATCCTTGTACAACTCCATCAGATTTCTTTAGTGACTAAATGCATTGTCAGAGAGCAGGAATATTTTTAAAGAGATTTTTTTCCCTGGAAAGTAGTTCTCAACATTGAGCTGAAAATATTCAGTAAACCATGGTATAAATAGATGCACTGTTATCCAGGCTTTGTTTTTCCTTTTATAGAGCTCAGGCAGAGAAGATCTGGGAAAACTTTTAAAGGTCTTAGGATTTTCAGAATGCCAAATGAGCTTTTGCTTCAACTTAAACTCACCAGCCGCTTGAGCTCCTACATTTTTTCCTTTTGGAGCCTAAAAGGAAAGTCAACCTTTTAAGCTTTGAAACCAGGAAAGATGGCATTTTCTTCAAGTAAAAGGTTGCTTATTTACATTGAAAATCTGTTGTTTAGTGTAGCTAGTTTCATCAATGATTTTAGCTAGATCTTCTGGATAACTTCCTGCAGCTTCTTAATTAGCACTTGCTAATTCACTTTGCACTTTTGAGGTGGCTTCTTTCCTTAAGCCTCATGAAGCAAACTCTATTAACTTTCAACTTTTCTTCTGCAGCTTCTTCACCTTTTAGCCTTAATAGAATTAAAGAGAATTAGGTCTTTACTCTATATTAAGCTTTGTTTTTAAGTAATGTTGTAAGAAATGGTTTAAAGGAATGCTATAGCAAGGGGTTTGATCCTCTATCCATTTCATTAAAACTTTCCGCATATCGGCAATTAGGCTATGTCACTTTCTTATTTATATGTTTCCTGAAATAGCATTTTTAATTTCCTTCAAGAACCTTTCCTTTGCATTTATAACTTGGCTAACTGTTTGGCACAAGGGGCCTAGATTTTGGTCTGTCTTTATTTTTTTTTTTTTTGAGACAGAGTCTCAAGCTCTCACCCTGGGAAGAGCACCCTGGTGTCACAGATCACAGCAACCTAAAACTCTTAGGCTTAATCAATTCTCTTACCTCAGCCTCCCAAGTAGCTGGGAATACAGGCACCTGTCACAATGCCTAGCTATTTTTTTTTTTTTGGTTGTAGTTGTCATTGCTGCTTGGCAGGCCCAGGCTGTATTCAAACCCACCAGCTCTGGTATATGTGGCTGGTACCTCAGCCACTTAGCTACAAGCACGGTACTGGTCCGTTTTGATTTTGACATGCCTTATTCATTAAGCTTAATTATTTCTGCCTTTTTATTTAAAATTATTTCTTCCTATTTATTTCTCACTTTTTTATTTAAAGTGAGAGACCTGCAGGTATCTCTCCCTTTCACTTCAACACATAGAGGCCATTGTAGGGTTATTTATTAGCCTAATTTCAATATTATCTAGGGAACTCAAAGACCTTAGAAGAGGTAAATAGATAGGGTAAGGACCAATTTGTGGAGCAGTCATTTGTTTATTATTTTCACAGTTAATAAACATTTATTATGATGTACATTTATTTATTATTTTCACAGTTTTATATGGGTGTGGCTTGTGACACCACAATACAATTATACTTGTAGCATGACGATCACTCACTGATCACAGATAGCCATAGCAGATAGTAATGCAAAAGCTTGAATATTGGGAGAATTATCAAAATGTAACTCAGAGGCTTGAAGTTAGGATATGTTGTTAGAAAAATTGGCACCAATAGACTTGGACTTGTTTGATGCAAGGTTGCCACAAGTTTTTAGTTTGTAAAAAAAAAATAAATAAGTAAGTAACCCCAAAATACTCAACAACCTCAAACCATGAGATTTGTGAAGTGCATTAAAGTGAAGCACAGTAAAATAAAGTATGCCTGTGTGTAATGCAGATCAATTGTTTTAATAGGAAATGTGATGTCCTTAATCTTGAGAGATAATAGTGATCAGCAGTCTATAGGTACTCACTTTTGAGTTCTTTAGTTAGAAGCAGGATGAGGCTGAGTGCAAAATCTTTTCCGTTTCTGTTATTTGTGTCTTTTAACCTGTGGCACCCAGTTGCAAGCCAGCCAACTAATTAGGGATAATTTTTATGATTAGGAGATGAAGTGAAACTGACTAGCCCATATGGGAATTTGCCCCACAATGCATATCTTCTTAAGCCATGCTCTAAGCAATGCAACATATAAGTTCTAACTCAAAGTGGAAATAGATTGTTTTATCTAAATTACCTATAATTATTCATTACGACTATGTTTACAATTCTAAAATTCTGGTTCTGGTGCATGACAAAGCAATAGTATTAAACATTCCAGGAGACACAAAAAGTTTTTTGCTTAATGTAAAGTGAAAGGTCAAACAGCATTCAACACCCTTTATTTGTATGTTAGTCCAGGATTCTTCAAAATGAGAATCATGGGTGGCACCTGTGGCTCAAAGGCATAAGGCACCAGCCCCATATGCCAGAGGTGGCGGGTTCAAACCTAGCCCTGGCCAAAAACAGCAAAATAAATAAATAATAAAATAAAATAATATGAGAATCATTAGCATGCCCAAAAATGGATCTGAATTTATTGTAAATGCAAAATAGCTCAATCTCACAAGAATCATTTTCCATGCTATTTCCAGATTATACATCTTTGCTCTTTCTTAGTTGTATATCTCATTGGAACTGCCTGTACTGTGCAATTCATCTTGGTTTTATTTGGCATAAACATGTAATTTCTCAAACTGTGCTTTTAGTCACAACCTCTGATATGCACATTCCCCTGCATCTGTACCTAATGCTAATAGTTAACTGATTACTAGCTAATTAGTTAATGATTTTTCCTTTGGGAGGGCAAGTTCATTTTTTGTAGATAGGCTGTTTATTGTTACCACTTTATCTTGGATATTGGTTGGAATTCTGGACATCAAAAATCAAGTGAGTTAATAGCAGTAGCAACCAAAAACTTATTAAGTTGTGCTATGTATAAGGCACTATTACCACTTACTTGCAATACAGAGAAATATATATATTCATGAGAGGGAGTTATAAACACCAAAATATGGGTTAGTGAGGCATGTAAAAACATCACACAGAGATTGAGGAGTAAATTCGAACTTGCAGAAAGACAGTTCTAGAAAAACAGCAAAGAATGATGAGAGATCATGAAAGGTATATATTACAGTCAGAGGAAATGACAGGAGCAAAATGAGAGGTTGTAGAGAACCTAACCTGATACCTCATACAGTTGCTAATGTAGGCTTTTTCATGTTGATCTTGGTATTAATTACATGTGTATAATTAATTCCATAAAAGCTATAGTTAATTGACTATAAGCTGGTATTCTTATTTCAGATAGTTCTTTTTAGGGGAGAATTATTATTTATGAAAAATTTCTGTTTACATGATTATCATCAATATATAAAAAGTACCCACTTATTTATTTTTCAATGTTTGTGTTTTCAATGCTTGCTCCTGGTAAGAGCAAGGTAGGAGAGAAGGAGAGAAACAAGCTGTAGCTGTTGTTCTTCCAGTTCACTTGAATCATTGCTAGTAGCTACCACTGGCCTCTGCTTTCTCTTCTCAAACAGTCCTAGTTCATACACTTTAACCATTAGGAATATGTACCAAAGTACACACATATATTCACACGACTTTCATACTACCTACTGGGACAAAATGTACAAAAACAACATAAAAACAATATATCTGCAAGTTCAAAAGGAAGGAGTAAGACTTTGAGATGGGGTAGCTATAGGTGTCTGTTTAAAGCCTTTCTTGCTACCTCTTAACCTCCTCTACATGTATTGTATTCTCACTTTCTTCTATCAGTATCTAAAATGTTGCTTTTGACTTGTTAATTCAAACACAGAAACAGACTAGGCATCAGCTAATGTTTTTTCCTAGCTCCTTTAGTTCTTTAAGGAAAATCACCAAAACACAAATGAGTTATGTAATCTCATTTTCATAATCAAAAGATTGTTACCTATTCCCTAATGAGTGTGATTGTAATCTCCTTTTCATAAAGCATAATCCTTTTTGTTCATAAGGCAGTGTCCTGGTTATGAAGTACACTGAGCATTCAAAAAAAGGTCATACACAAGAGTACTGTATGTGCTGTGACAGAGACAGGTGTTCTGCTATAGGGTTCCATAATTTGAGAATGCCATCATTTAAATTTGATTCGTCTCTCTTTCATTCCTGATAACATGAGCCATTTCAGCTGTGCTATGACATTGCACTAAAATGTCCTGTTTCCAACACCAGTGTGGAAAGTGAAGAATTGAGGAATTCAATTATACAGATAATCCAGACTCTGATTTTTCTGATTTTGTTTTCATTTTTACCCACCATTATCCAGGTAATAATTTCATTGTGTTCTGACCTCAAAATATGATATTGATGGGGAAATAAAGATTAAATATATCCTTATGGTATAAACAACCCTGTTGCAGTCTTTTATTAAGTCAGGTTTAAAATGGAAAATGGATCTATGAGAGGGAGAAATACATGACATAAATACATGCCATTAAAATGGAATGCTATTATAGTTAGTATATTATACTGTTAGTACGTGATAAGAATAATGTTTGGGGAGCTTCATCTTCTTCATTTACAGCCATCATGTTCTTACCAAAAAGAAGAGACACTGAACAGCCCCTGCCTGTATTCTCTGCTGATTATGTAAGTGAAGGGAAATTTTACTAATGTCTTCTTTTGTCTCAGGATCTTTATCTTGTTTGATTTAAACCATAAAGAACTGTTGTTGAATGCTGACGAGGCATTGGGTAAAGCCTCCAGCCAGGTTTTCATTTTATTTATTTACTTATTTATTTATTTTTGTTTTGCAGCTTTTGGCCAGGACTGGGTTTGAACCCACCACCTCTGGTATATGGGGCTGGCGCCCTACTCCTTTGAGCAACAGGCACCACCCCATTTTATTTTATTTTATTTTTTTCATTTTGGCTAATTTACTTCAGAAAGTTAGACACTTGACTTACTTTTAATCAGGAGCCTCTAAGATCAGTTAAAACCATTTCCCATAGCTGTTAAACATGTGCCTGTGGTTATCTGACCAGGTGAATAGGTAAACATTCAAGTTGTTGCTCTTGATAATATATAACCTGTTTTGATGGGGCTTGGACAGAAGTGAATCAAAGGACACAGAGTCTTAGCTGTATATTTCTCCCTGCTTAGTGGAATGCCTCCATCCTTTGTGATGCAAATAGTGATTTATTTCTTCCCAACAGCGGTCAGCCACAGGATTTAGTTTCCTTCCAAGGTGGGGGAGCTGATTTAACCTGCTGTTATGCTTTTCTACAAGATTCTTATTTACAACAGTTTCTTAATGAGTTATGTCAGAGTTGCTGCTGGTATGATCCTCTTGATATCAGGGCCTGCGAAACAGAATGGTTAATGATGCACACCTTGCTAGTTCCAGTGGAAAACATTACAGATTGTCTATAGCACCCTGGATTAGATGCCAAATTCTTAAAAAATGGAATAGTGCCACCTTTGGTCATAAAATAGGAACACAAATTAGGACGGTTAAGATTCTGCAAGTTGGAGAGGTTATTTAAAACTATTTGTGATTTATTTGGTGGTCATACAATCTGCAAATAATAGCAAATGAATTATTTTTCTTCTCTTCATTCTTCCTTTTCTCCCTCCATTGTGGTAGCATCTATGATTTGACTCTGTGCCTCTGCATTTCACGTAATAATAATGCTTCAAGAGAGACTGAATTATTATACTAAATTGTAATTATGTTTTGCACAGGAATGAATTACACACGCATTATGCAGATAATATGAAGGATACCATGGTTACAATTGTACACATGGCAACTTCTTTTGTGCAATGACAATTAATCAGGTGAAATATTTGGGAAGAATTTTGAAAGAAGGGAATTTAATTGAATATTTAGGATTGTGACTTAGACACTGATTTTAATAAAGAAAAATACTTTGGTCTGCTTTGTTCTTTCTCTACCAATAAAATGCCAATGAATTAATACTAGTTTAAATGGCCACATACTGAAATTAATTTTTATGTATTTATTTATAATAGATATTATTTTGTAGAACAGTTTTAGGTTCACAGAAAAAAATGAGAGGAAAGTATATATTTCCTATATACCTGCTACCCCACATATGCTTAGTCTCCTCCATCTTAAAAAACCAAAACCCTCCCCAGAGTGATATTTTTGTTACAATTAATGAAAATACACTGACACATCATAAACACCTCAAATCCACAATTTACCTTATGGTTTGCTCTTGGTATTGTACAATCTAAGGGTTTGGGAAAATGCATCAAGTGTGTACCATTATACTATTTGTAATCAATTTTTAGAAGAAAGAGGCAAATTATGAGAAAGAAAAGTGATATCAGGGATTTAATAAATAAAAGAAAATCTCAAGGTATATCCTGATAAATAGATCAAGAAATAATCAACACAATTTCCTATACCATGCAGGGGTCCTCAAAGTTTTTAAATAGGAGGCCAGTTCACTGTCCCTCAGACTGTTGGACAGCCAGACTGCAGGCCCTGGGATGAGTCAGTTGCTAAGCAGGACAGGTAGTGGCAGCCAGATAAATGTCCATGGCAGGCTGGGTGTGGCCTGTGGGCTGTAGTTTGAGGACATCTGAATAGGTTAGTTGAATGGTGTCCAGAATAGGCAAGATCTGAATTCTAGAATTCTAAAAGAAATATATTCACTGGGCAACTACTAGAAGAGCAAAATATAGGATATCATTTTTAAAGTGATAGAGGATAAAGACTTTTTTTGAGAGTTGCCAAAATATTGGTCTTAATTGGTGTTATTCAAGTTCTACCTGTACGTTAGCTCTTCTATAGCACTGATATATATTCATTGCTTACCCTTTGGGTGGTTTCTAGAGCTTTTTCACACAGTTTCTATATTTTGGTGTTACCTTTTAGACAAAGATTGAAAATGGGCAGAATGTTTGCTCTCTTTCCCCCTCAAGCAATCAATACTCTGTCATCCAGCATGTTTCCAATTTTGTCTTAGCTGCTAGAAAACAAAGAAACTGTCAATTCCTAACAGTAGTAAATAATATATCTTGGGTACCTAAGAAAATTTAGTTTTTCTAGATTTATTTGGTGATCTCTATTCTGTTTTTAGCTTTTATGATCATGAATTACATTACATTCTATTTTGATAGTCAGTCGCCTCTGGCTACCATAACAAATTACCATGAACTGGGTGGCTTAAAGAACTGAAATGTCTTTCTCATAGTTCTGGAGGCTAGGAAGTATAAGATCAAGATGCTAGTGAAGTAGGCTTCATCTTGGTTTGGTTTATAGTGATATCTCATTGTGTGCTCACATGATTTTTTTCTTTGTGCATGTGGGCAGATACAGAGACACCTCCTTGGTGTCTTTTCCTATAAAGGCACTAATCCTATCATGAGGGTCCCACTATCACGACTTTGTCTAATCCTAACTACCTCTCAAAGTCGCCATCACCCAATACCATCACATCAGGGGTTAGGGCTTCAACACATGAATTTTGGAGAGGAACAAATATATTTTTTTTTCCATAATGGATATTTTCTTTATATCCTTTATGAAATAAATAGAGTTCAACTATAAAACTCTAAATTAAATATCACACATGTAAAATACTGTGTTAGGCACCAGAGAGGATAGAAATGTACTTGAAATAAGTGCTCTATTTTGAAGAGCTTTTATTTATCATTAAAACAAAAACAAATACATTTCAGTCAATGATAGAACTCATATATGGCAGTGGTGCCATAAAATTATAATGGAGCAAAAAAGTTCCTATTGCATAGTGATTTTGTAGCTGTTTTAACATTATAGTGTAATGCATTACTCATGTATTTGTAGTGCTTCTGCTATAAATAAACTTATTGGGTTGCCAGTCACATATTAGGTTATTAAGTATGAAATGTCTTATTTCCTTAAGTACTAAGTTTGACAATTTATATCTCTAATATTTTACCTTGATAATTATTGTTGTTGCTGTTTTTAATGTTGCTATAAATCTATACCCTCATTCTTTTAAATGCACATTTTGGCTTGCAATAGTTTTTCAAGTATTTTTTAGACTAACTTTGTGAAACCATGGATAAATCAAAAATTAGTGTTATTTTTGAACATGAGTTCCATTGTGAAATCAATGTAGTGAAGATACCTCAAAATATCGACAAAGTATTTGGGAAGGATGTGGCTAGTGAATTCATAGTACTTCAATGGTTGAGAAGTTCTGTTCTCGTGATTTTAATTCTAAAAATGAGCCATTTGCATACCTTGTGACTGATGTGGATAATTATGAGCTGAAAGCTATAAGGAAAGTGGATACATCTTAACTTACGTGTGACTAAGCACCAAGGTTTGAAGTTACTATTCCAACAACATTGACCCATTTGAGACAAATCACCAAGGTAAAGAAGCTGAATAAATGGGTTGTGCATGTATTAAGCAAGCATCACCAGGGAAATTGCGCTGAAGCTTGCCTTTCTTTGTTATGATATAAAGGTGAACTATTGCTACACCATATTGTTATGTGTGATGAAAAATTAATTCTTTTTCGTAATCACAATTAGCAAAATGTTTGGATAAAGATGAGTTGCTGAAACACAGTCCCATAACTGAATATTCATCAAAAATCTAATGGTGTCTTGGTCGTCTAATGCTGGTGCTATCCACTACAGCTTCTTGAAACCTAGTCAATTGATAACAATGGATGTCTATAGCAACCAGTTCAATGACATGATGAGGATGGTTGTGCTTAAGCAGCTGAGATTGATTGGTTAATAGAGACAGGTCAATCTTCTTGTAGGACAAAATGCTTGATCACAAGTCACACAAATGGCACTGCTCAAACTACAGAAGCTGAAACAGGAAACTGTCATCCACCATCTTCAACAGACTTTGTACCAACTGACTACCACTTCTTCCAGGCATTGGATCATGTCTTTCAGGAAAAATATTCAATTCTCAACAAGCTGTGTAAAATACCTTTCATGATTTCATTGCCATTTGCTCTCAAGGCTTCTTCACTGGTGGCATACACAAGCTACTATTAAGATGGCAAGACTGTGTTGTTAGTTTAGATGAATATTCTTTATTTTTCATTAAATAATAGCTGTGTAAATTAATGCAGTCATAGGGTACAATGTTCTGGTTTTATATACAATTTGAAATATTTTCATCAAACAGGTTAACATAGGCCTCATGGCACTTTGTAGTTATTGTTTAAGACACTTATAGTCTACAGTTAGTAAGTATCACATGTACAATTGTAAGATGTACTGTAGGTGTGGACCACCAATTACCCTCCCTCCACCCATCCTCCCCCCTTCCATCCCCCCCTTTCCTTTTCCCCATATTCTTGGGCTATAATTGGGTTATAGCTTTCATATGAAAGCTATAAATGGTTTCATAGTAGGGCTGAGTACATTGGATACTTGTTCTTCCATCCCTAAGATACTTTGCTAAGAAGAATATGTTGTAGCACCATCCATATAAACATGAAATAGGTAAAGTCTCCATCTTTCTTTAAGGCTGCATAATATTCCGTAGTGTACATATACCAAAATTTATTGATCCATTCGTGGATCGATGGGCACTTGGGCTTCTTCTAATACTTAGCAATTATGAATTGTGCTGCAATAAACATTCTGGTACAAATATCTTTGTTATAATTTGACTTTTGGTCTTCTGGATATATACCTATCAAATATACTCTTTGGATATACTATTTGGATCAAATATACTAGTAGTATCGAATGGCAGGTCTACTTTTAGTTCCCTAAGTGTTCTCCAAACATCTTTCTAAAAGGGACATATTAGTTTGCATTCCCACCAGCAATGTAGAAGTGTTCCCTTTTCTCCATATCCACGCAAACATCTCTGGTTTTGGGATTTGGGGATATGGGCTAATCTTACTGGAGTTAGATGATATCTCAAAGTAGTTTTCATTTGCATTTCTCTGATGATTAAGGATGATGAGCATTTTTCATATGTCTGTAGGCTGTGCATCTGTTTTTTCAGAGAAGTTTATCTTGAAGTCTCTTGTCTACACTGACATGGGATCACTTGTTCTTTTCTTGCTAATATTTGAGTTCTCTGTGGATTCTCGTTATGAAACTTTTGTCGGAGACAAAACCTGCAAATATCTTCTCCCATTCTGAGGGCTGTCTGTTTGCTTTATTTATTGTGTTCTTGTTTTGTAAGGGTAAACAGCAATGCTAAAAGCACAGTGGATAACGGCCTCTCCCCGATCCTGGATAATGGCCTCTCCCTGATCCTGCACGTAGCCCCTTCCACTCCCCTATATATTGCCCCATCAATAAAGGAAGCCGGCTCCAACTTTGCTGACTCTCTTGAACTACACTTTGTCTCTTGTCTTTCTTTACCTTCTAGGTGCAACCTCCAAGTCTGAACTGTGTGCGTGTTCTTTTGTTACTTATGGGCTTGTGGGGGGCTGACACTCCTCTCTCAATCCACCCTGAGGAGACTGAGTTACTCCAGGATATCCCTCAGCCCTCTCTCTCTCCCCTTCTAAAAGGGTTATTGCCCTCTCAGTTGGGATCGTGGTAATTGTAGCCCTTACTCTTCTCCTTCTAAAGCTACTATAGCTCTCTTCTC
>CAUYQV010071714.1:0-13328 GCA_963574575.1 Galagoides demidoff | reverse complement strand
GCGTTGTGGCGGGCGCCTGTGGTCCCAGCTACTTGGGAGGCGGAGGCAGGAGACTCGCTTGAGCCCAGGAGTTGGAGGTTGCTATGGCACTCTACCCAGGGGGATAGCTTGAGGCTCCGGCTCAAAAAAAAAAGAAGACCAACTGAACAGAAGAACAGAGCTCTGGTCCTCATAGCTCTTGCCTCATTCATTAATTGTGTAAGTACTGAGCACCGCCTCTACTTACTATGCACAGCCTCTAAATTAGACACTGGACCGTAGTGATGGGCAGACCCTGTTCCTCCCCTCCCAGACCTCGTAGGCAGAGCCAGTGTTATTAATGTTCCCATTGAGAGATAAGTAAATGGAGGCAAGGAAACTACACTCAGTCCTGAAATAAGGCTGGAGCCTGACTTTTCTCTCCGGAGGCCTAAATATTTAGCACCCTGCACACAACAGCTCTCAATACTTTCCTTAATAATTAGACAAAGGAGCTTTACGAAGGCGTTTTTCAACTCCCCTGCTCCATGGGTTTCTGTCCCCCATATTTAAAATTGGGGGAAATGCATCCTTGTTCCTGCCTTAGAAGCAGCAGCACATTCTTTGCACAACTCTAGACTATTATTATAATTATCAGTCCTGGTAATATTATAAAGAATAATCTCCTGAAGTCTTTAAACTCATCTTTCCCTAGAGTTGTGTACTTGAAAACTAAGACTATCATAATAATTTTCTCCTCTAAAAAGGTCAGACATCAAGGTATTCAGACGACAGTGATTGATCTACAGTGGTCCTCAGGGAGTCCAGAGTTCACCTGCCTTTCCTAACTTCTAAATACTTCGCACAGAAACAGAGCCGCGAGGGAGGAGGGTTGATTTTCCTGAGAGCATTTTCTTATTCCTTCATCATTTCAGCTGTTAGCAGCAGCTGGTTACTTCAGTGTGCTAGAATGCCCGCTGCCTTGTAAACATTCTCTCTAATATCGTGCATTACTCATAGTTTGAAAATCACTTTGACTCCTGAAACACAATTATGGTAATGTCAGATGAGTCAGCAGGAGGACAGCACGCTGCTCCTATGGCAGCGGCACCTCCTGCCAACCTCTAAACGCCCCAGTGCCTGGGGCTTCAAAAAAAGAAAAAAAAAAACCATTTTGGTGGGAGGGAAGAGAAATTATGCTTATGGCTCAAAGAACAGCTTCAAAGGAGTGGCCAATTTTGTCTTCCTTGCAACATGAAAGGACCAGTTGAAGTAAAATCACTAACCCCAGGTTAATCTATTTATGTGAAGAAGACACAGGAATTTGGAGAGTTTCTATAGAAACTCTCTGATTTCCCATCCTCCACCCTCGTCCCCCTCCCCACCCCAGGGATGAGACAGGTCATTCTGGTCACTACTCAGTCTTGATCTCTTATTTCCAGGGTTCCCCAACCAGGCATTTTTGCCTTTGGAAAGTGTGAAGCCAGGCAGCCCAGGAGGTGCACGGTCTAGGACTGTGCTCCCTGGCACCAGTAGGAACTAGGAAGCCACCGATTGACAGGGGGACTCCAGACCCTGAATGGGCTCCCACCCCACCACTGTCTTTGCTCCTACAACATGACTCCGCACACACAGCTTACAGCCACTTTCTTGGGCTGTTTTTAGCATCATTTGTAACCTCTTGATTGTTTCCCCTCCCTCAGTTGCTGGGGAAGAAAGAGGAACCAAGCAGGACAGGACTGCAGGTTTCCTGTGCCTGGCTGATCATGGCCCTGGGTGACAATAGTTCAACGTGCCAGTCCCTCTCAGTTTGCCTCACCTGACCTTCTTTGTCCAAACTCAAGGTGTCCCTTAAATACATCCACACAGTGTCTCAGAAAAGGCTCTCAGGTACATTATCTCATGGATGGCTCATAATAACCCATATTTTATAAATGGGAAACTGAGTTTCAGAGAAAGGGTGTCCTTGTCCCAGGTCACATAGCAAGTGGAAGAGTCAGACACTTAAACTTGTGTCCTTGCTACTCTGTCAACAACAGAACAGCAGATCCACACTTAAAAGACTGGAGAGTACCAGTTGGGTTGGAAGGCTCCCAGGGGTACACACATTTTTACAGATCAGGGAGTAACCAAAATCTAAAGAGAGACAACAGCTTGCTCAAGGTCACACACAAGAGCTCCTGACCTCCCATTAGAGGGCTTTTCCTCTTTAACTTCACTTTCTCACTTGGACTTACTCCAATTTAGACACAGGAAGAGTCAGCTCTCCTCATATCCAGCCTACATCCAGATCACCTGTTCACCTTACACTCCTGATACAAAGCATTCTGTTCCAAAGCACTAGGGTCCCAGAAGACACAGAGATGTCAAGGAGGAAAACACACCGGAGGAAAGGGGTTAGCTAAATCCAGTGGCTTTTGCATCATAAGATGAGTAATCAATACCCCAGACTGACTACAGCACTCAGCAGTGGTATTCTCAAACCACGGATCAGCCAGGATGAGACTGAGATGACACCATTGCCTCAGTGGGGTGCCAATATGGTCCCACCGTTGTTATGTAAGCTGTGGAGGGGTAGGTAAAAAGCCTAATCCAACCTAGCCATTCGGTAGCCCCCTAACTCAAGGCCTCTTCAATCTCCATTCTTCAGCCCACTCAGTTGGTGCCACATGCACTGAACTTCTCACTTTGCCACCCCTCTTCTGGATGGCGCCCACCCAGCATAGCCACAGTGGATATCTCCCAGCTGGAGACGTCCTGACCAAACAACTTTCTACTGTGACATTTTTCTTCCTTGGCCCCAAAGACAAAGAAAAGTCAAGACTCACATTTTGGGATGAGGGTCTGAAAATCCTTAGGAAACTGTGGAGTATCCTATTTAGAGGACGATTTGTCCTCTTGTTACGTGTTCTCATCTGATCCCTTCCAATTTATCCTCAAGGCATGATTGGTCAACTAAAGCTGACCCCACCCCTTTACCCCAAAGCAACCAACAGCTGTTACTATATTGAGTGGCAATATGATGTCATATCATAGGTGACTAACCCACCAAGGCTTCCCTGCGAGCCATCATCTAAATATGACAGCCTTCCATCATCCTGACCTTTTCACAGGAGAAAGCTGAGTGAGGGGCTTGACACTGACCCCGGCCTCAAGTGCACTCTGGCCTTCTGTGACCAGCACATCTGGGTGAGCATTTGAGGACACACATGCTTCCCACCTCCACAGATTCCCTTCCTAGTAGGAGATGCTTTTGCCCAAGACAGGTTTCTTCCACTAAACTAATTTAAAATTAGTAGCCAACAGAATATATAATAATCAATATAATACTCACAATCATTAGAGAGAAATTAGGGGAGAACTGTGTATCCCAGGTACTGGGTTAGAATCTTTACATATGGTTTTGTATTGAATTCTCAAAATGCTCTGAGGAATCTTTATGGAGTTAGAGACATTGAGATCAGAGGGGTTAAGTAATTCTCTCAAGGTGACAGAGCTGGTTGCTGGTGGGACTCGGACACCAGCCCAAGACTGTGTGACTCCACAGTGGAATGAGCTCTCCAGAAAAGTGTTACCTCCTCACCTGGATTAAAAAAAAAATAAACTATTTTGTAGAGCAGTTTTATATTCACAGCAAAACTGAGAGGCAAGCTCAGAGATTTCCCATACCCCTCATTACATTTCCAAAGCACCCCATTATCAAGATCCCCCAAAGGGGTAGATTTGTTGCAGTCAGTGAACCTGATTAACACATCATTATCACCAGAAATCTGTAGTTTACCTTGGGCTTCACTCTTGGTGTTATACATTTCATGAGCGTGGGCAAATTTTTAATAACATGTATGCACAGTTATGGTATACAGAATAGTTTTACTGCTCTAAAAATCCTCTGTGCTCTCTACTTATCCATCCCTTCTTTCCACCAACCCATGACAACCACTGATCTCTTTACTGTCTCCATAGTTTGGCCTTTTCCAGAACATCATATACAGTCATGAGTCACTTAAAGTCAGGAATGTGTTCTGAGAAATGCATCCTTAGGTGATTTTGTTGTTGTGTGGACGTCATAGAGTGCACTTACACAACCCTGGATGGTACAGCCTCCTACACACCTAGGCTGCATGGTATAGCCAACCTGTAGCTCCTGTATAGCACTTGACTGCATGGCAAATTGTAGGCAGCTGGAACACAATGGTAAATATTTGTGTATCTAAACACATCTAAACATAGAAAAGGTAATGTGTTGTGTAACGACGTTACCTTTATGAAGTCACTAGATGATAGTAATTTTTGAGCTTCATTACAATCTTAGAGAACCCCTTACATATGTGTAGTCCATCTTTGACTGAAACATTGTTATGCTGTGCACAACTGTCTCTATGTGGTTTCTATCCAATTACTAGACAGGTTTCTCTTTTTTTTATTCTATGTGTCCACCCACCCATCCAGTATTTGTTGAGCGGTGTTAGGAGCTGAATGTTCATGTCTCCCCCAACATCATACGTTGAAGCCCTAACTCCCAGTGTGATGGTATTTGGAGGTGCGGCCTTTGGGAGCTAACTGGGTTTAGATTAAGTCATGAGGATGGTGCCCTCATGAGGGAATTAGTGCCCTTACAAGAAGAAGGAGAGACAGGAGGGTTCTCTCTGTGGGCACACATCAAAGAAAGGCCATGTGATGACACAGCCAGTAGGTGGCTATTTGAAACCCAAGAAGCTGGCTCTTACCAGACCCTGAATCTGCTGGGACCTTGACCTTGAACTCCCCAGGCTCCAGAACTGGGAGAAATAAAAGTCTTGTTTACTCCATCCAGTCTATGGTATTTTGTTAAAGACAAATTATCTAAAACAAGCACCTTACACATTTTGACCTTAGAGAACACTGAATCTGTTTAGTATAAGTTTTTGTGCAGTTACAACCATGAACAACTCCTTGTTCCATTAATAAATATTTTGATGAAGGAGGGTGAAAAGTGTGTGGGAAAATAAAAACAAAGATAGTGACTGAAAACAAGAAGCCTAGGAGGCCATCTGAATTAATAGCAAATTATAGTTATCTTTATTATATATAATATATTATAATTATCAAATTATTGTGATTATTACACACACTTTCTGTGTTTCAAAACCTTAGTGATGGGTGGCACCTGTGGCTCAAAGGAGTAGGGCGCCAGCCCCATATATTGGAGGTTGCAGGTTCAAACCCAGCCCTGGCCAAAAACAGCAAAAAAAAAAAAAAAAAACTTAATGATTTTACATAAATGGCAAATCTACTTGTTACACCATAAGTAGACTGTAAAGGCTAAAAAATAAATAAAGTTCCAAATAAATTCCTGGAGGGCAGATCTAGAGCAAGTTATTAAAGTCAAGTTAGGAATAATGAGGATGCATTTCTAACCCAGGAGAATGATGTCACTACACGCAAGTGCCATAACCCAGCCCAAACCATCTTAGTGTCTCCACTGGAGTAGGAGCTCAAGTGGACAGAATTCCTAGCTGACCCAAGGACCACTGCTAAGGACTTAGTACGGAACTGGATTCAGCCATGGCTCCCTGAGCCTCTGTGATGCTGGGAAACCCTTCTGCCTCTGTCAGGGAGCAGGGTGCGTGTGTCCCACTGCTCTGTGTCTCTCCCTCCACAAAAGCAGCACTTTCCTTTGTGTCACACGGTGAGTCACTGGCACAGTTGGAAACTGACCCAGGACTCCTGCTCTTTTGCTTGGCGGGGCTATTTGCCGGAGATCACAATCCTTCCACATTAGTGGCCAGTTACATTTATGGCTCTTAATGACATTTAATGGGGCTTCTAGAGTGAAATGATGGGTAATGAAGGCTAGGAGATAAAAAATCAAAACCTGAAATGACACACAAGATCTCTATTACTGGAGATTTAAAAATGGCAATCCACTTCATGTGTTACTCCATTGGGAAATGATTCTTAGGTCTGAGAAGGAACGACCTCCTCTCCTGACTTGAAATTGGGTGGAAGAGAGAGGAGAGAGGAAGTGGGAATAGCCAGCAGTCCTCAGAAATTGTGTTCTCCAGATCTTCCCTGTGATTTCACGTCTATATTTTTACTTCATGTCATTATATGTCTTTCCTTCTGTCATAAATATGACATATTACAGCTTGCCTTGCACGTTCGTGCCCACTGTACTACCCAAGTCTTACAGGGATGTGTCTGATCCATGGAAAAGAAGTGGTTTGGAAGTAAGGTGACCAGGAATCTCTACCAGTAACAGGAATGGGGGCTTGTTTGGTTGGCCTAAAGTTAGCTTACTGGTCTAAACTTTCATGTTTCTGTGACCAACCCCAGCACAGAGGAATAAGCCACTGTCCCCACTTCTTCCCTCCCCCAAAATGCCTGAGGCTGCCTGAGGTTTTCTCTGTCTCCTTGAGAGCACACACAAGGTGTTTTGCCATAGGGACTAGAAAACCTGGCAGAACAAGAAGAGCAGTGGGCAACGCTTCTATCAGTCTGAGGGGCGGCAGGTGGGGGACACAAAGGGGAGAGCTTGATGGTGGCTGGAGACTGGGAGGGGAGAAGAGTCGGTGCCAAATGTCCCCCAGGAGTGAGCTGGGGGAGGGAGGTGCTTCTGGCACACCTGGCATGTGTAGCCTGAGAATGGGGCTTGACACTTAGCCAAAAACCAATAATGATTGTCAGAAGATAATAGTGACAGCAGCTCACTCACGTGGCTCCATTTCCAGTACACAGCCACCATCATTTTGCTCAAAACTTTTGAGAACAAACATGCTTGTGGTACAAACATGCTGTTTCAATAGAATATGTCCTGTTGTTTTACAGTTGAGAGGGGATTACGATAGAAGAGTAACAAAGTATTTCTTCGGCATTTGGACAGATCTGGCCACTGGTATGCCAGATGTGGACTCTTTAGGCAGGACATCCTCTCTGGTTTCCAAAAGGAAACAAAGGGTCAAGGATAGGTATGGCAGGGCTGGGACAAGGGTGAGCCAAGTGAGGAGCCTAAGGTACAAAATCAGAGGGGGCACTCATTCTCAGAGTCCTGCAAAGGCAGGGTAGGCACCTGTGACATCTCATTTGCCTCACCTTTGTCTGGGCTCTGTGGCCTGTCACCTTTCTCTGGAGAGCCACCAAGGAATGGGTTACTTGTTCAGAGGCACTCAGAGAGTGTGAAAAGGGGGAGAGCTGACACTAGGGGACTCACATACTCAGAAGATGACATACATTTTTCACACTCCACCTTTCTCACCGGAACCATAGACTCTGTTGTCTGCCTGATCTGGGAATGACTGCCCTCTTGCCATCCATTAGCTGTGTAAACTAGGAAAACATACATAATCTTGCTGTGTCTCAATTTCCTTCTTTATCAGTACTAGGGGAATAATAACATCTACCTCCAAGAGAAGATGTGAGAATTGAAGGACAGGGAGAGGAAGGATAATGAAAATACCAGGGGGTGGCGCCTGTGGCTCAAAGGGGTAGGGCCTGGCCCCATATGCTGGAGGTGGCAAGTTCAAACCCAGCCTCGGCCAAAAACTGCACAGAAAAAAAAAAAAAGTTAAATAGTTATTGAAAAAAAAAAAAAAAGAAAATACCCAGCACATAGTAGGCCTCAGTAAATTGTTAGTTCCCTGTGGTAACTCTGAATGCTCAAGTGTTAGGGAGCCTGTCCTCTAAAATCTTCCATGGGCAACATTAGCCCAAGAGGAGATTTGGGAGACCAGCCCATGAATTTAACACTCAGGAACATTCAGTAACTGGCTCCTGGTTACATGATTAATGATAGTTTAGACACAGTCAAAATGGTGAAAAATGTACCTAGCTGGCAAATAATGGATTGCATAAGTTAAATCACAGCCTTTCTCTACCAGCAGAAGCATAAGCATACGCTGAGAGGCTGTTTGAGTGAAGTGTTAGGGAGTCGAGGGCCATGGAAAACTGTTCCTGCCTTTTGGGTCAGGATCAGAGGGCAACTAAGTCGTCTGTCTGGTTAACCAAAGAGGGCTTCCAGGAGGAGGTGCTGCGACTTCACGGAGCCACCAATGAGGCTCAGTTGCTCTCCTGTTCTCAGTTCCAGCTCAACAGCCAACACTTTTAAGTACAAAGGGGTATAAGTCAGGGCTCTGAATCTATGGGTGGCTGAGAGCGACATCGTCTCCCCAGATCTTTCACGGTCCCAGGCCTGGTCCCTTTAAGGCATAGAAACTCTGAACATTCTATCAGCGGCCTCGCTGTCTCCCCTGGCGCGCTTACGTCAGCCTTCGGGGAAGCGGCTGACGTCAGCGCGTTCTTGGGTAGGGGGCGGGGCCCGTGACTCACCCGACCGCGCCCCTCGTTCCCCGCCCCTGACCCGCTCGGCTCGGCCGCGCGCACGTGAGCGCGCCCCAGTTTTGCGTTCTAATTTTAGCTCCGGCAACTTCCTCGGGGTCTGGTGAGGTAAAGACGGGACGAAAGGACGAGGAGTGCGGGGAGCGCTGTTCTGTCCCTTCCTGCCCCACTCTGGGTAGTCCTCTAGGACGGGGTCCCGGCACGAGGTGTCGGGCAGGGGCGCTCCTGAGGCGGGACCGAAGAGTCCCCTCCGCGTGCATCCCAGCCCCTCGCGCGGCCTCGGCTCAGAGTAGGCGCCCAGTAAATGAATCAAGGTTTCTTCCTGGACGGCGACTCTGGGGTTTCCAGAGAGAGAAGGAGGGTTCTGGAAAGTTCCCCGGTGGGCGGGGTGAGGTATGGGCTGAAATCAGAACAGATGCTGGGCTTTGCAGATTGGACACAGACGTCGGGGGCATCGGAGGTCGGCCCGGGCCTCGGTGACCGGCCAAGGAGGCAACTCGGTGCCGCAAAACCCAGGTGCTCGGTCCTGATCCCTGCGCGTACCAGGGTGACCCTCCAGGAACCAGATTCTTTTCAAAGAAGGCAGTGCCCGTCTCCCTGTGAAATCGACACTCTCCAAATGTTTGGCGGGAGTAGGGGTGGGGGGTCCGGGTCCTGGAAAGAAGCTCTGTCAGCGTAAAGTGAACTGCAGTTTTGAGTTTGCAGGGTCATCTGCCATGTCACAGTGACCCGCATTCTGTTGGTGTGGCGTCCTCGGATTTCAGTTTTATACCTAGGCAGGTATAAAACAATGTTCATAAAGCCTTCATTAGGTGATGTTGAAAATTACAAGATACTAAATATAATGGTAAACTAGGAATGTTAAATTGTAGTATGGCAATATTTCCAAGTGGTAGGGTCAACATTTTCTCTTTCAAGTTTTTGAAGGCTATTACCTTACAAAACCAAAAGAAACCCAAACCAAACTTAAGCCCTTTTCTTCGAGAAGAATTGTGAAAAGTTAGTTGTGGATGGACTGAAGATGACTTTGGGGATTGTAACATAAATGAATGGCAGAAATTTGCAAGTATAATTTTCAGTTTTCCAAAAATACCACCTTACCTTTGTATATCAGAACTCTTTCAGATGTGGCTAAGGAACTTGACAAGCTCTTGAGCGTTTTATACCCATCTTAAAACCGTTACTTAGGACAGTTAGAATCTAATCCTATTTGTAACAATGAAATGTATCCGTTCTGTTTTATAATACTCGCATAGCAACAGAGGTCTCTTCTGCTTTTGCACAGTTGCAGCCACATTTTTCATAATGTAATTTTGCAGGTGTGAATGATGATGAAGCGTGTTCCCAAACTGAGCTAATTTTCTTTCACATGGGTATGGTATGTATATATCATAAAAGTTCTTGTGTTCAGAAATTAAAATTTTTAGGCCAGAAGCAGAGTTTTTGTTTGATAACTGTTTAATCTTGGATTGGGCCACCTTCGTCCTCTAGGCAGCCAGTTTGCATTTCTGCATAGCCTCTTTGCCCTGCTTTCTTTGAACATACATCTGTTGCTCAGTTATTGATCACAGTGTTGGGATTGTTTGCTTGTTTACTTCTCCCATTAGACTAAGCTTTTGTGAGTGTGGACTGGAATCTTAACCTTTGTATCTCTTGCATCTAGAATAGCTTTTTTGTAGTGTTTTGTAGATTGCACATTGGGAAAAGAAAGAGGTGGGGGCTCAGTGCCTGTGGCTCAAGTGGCTAAGGCGCCAGCCACATACACCCAAGGTGGCGGGTTCGAATCCAGCCTGGGCCTACCAAACAACAATGATGGCTGCAACCAAAAAAATAGCCAGGCGTTGTGGCGGGTGCCTGTGGTCCCAGCTACTTGGGAGGCTGAGGCAGGAGACTCGCTTGAGCCCAGGAGTTGGAGGTTGCTGTGAGCTGTGGTGCCATGGCACTCTACCCAGGGGGCTAGCTTGAGGCTCTGTCTCAAAAAAAGAAAGAAAGAAAGCGGTGGGGTTTTGTTTTGTTTTTTATTTTAAATAATTGAGAGGGATTGCACTGCAGACCTGTATTGCTACAATAAAGAATACAGTGTTCTTTTCCATATCCACCATAACCCTTCCCTAAGTCCCACCAGCACCATCCATGAGGCCAAGTACGAAGGAAAATAAAACCAACAGCTAAACTCTAAATTATTGAGAAATATAAATAGTATGGTGTACTTTTAGATTCAAGATGGGACTTTGTCCAGCACTCCATACCATAACTATAATCCACACACTGGCATTGTTAGGTTCTTGTCACAAAGGAGTTAACTAATCGTCATTATTTTTTTAAATAGAAATTTCAGTACCTCTGCTTCTAGATAAGACTAGTTGCTAAATGGGGTGTTGACAGTGGAAATAGAATCAATTTCTACATAATTATGGCCTACTGTGAGATTTAAAAATATAAAATGAAGAGATGGTTTTTATTCTTTTCCTTAGACATTATAATTTTTATTTATTTATTTATTTTGAGACAGAGTCTCACTGTGTCACCCTCAATAGAGTGCTATGGAGTCACAGCTTACAGCAACCTCAAACTCTTGGGCTGAAGCAATTCTCTTGCCTCAGCCTTCCAAGTAGCTGGGACTACAGGTGTCTGCCACAATGACTGGCTATTTTTTGTTGCAGTTGTCATTGTTGTTTAGTTTGGCCAGGCTGGGTTCGAACCTGCCACCCTTGGTATATGTGGCTGGCCCTATAACCACTGTGCTACAGGCACTGAGCCAACATTATCATTTTTAAAGAGAGGGAGATCTCCTCAGCAAAGTGGAATTGTTTTCACACTCAATTTTGTGAATGACAGTATAGTAAGTTGCTGTTAAGAGACGGTTTATTACCAGTGACTACTAAAATACTTTCAGTGATAACCCAGTACTCTGCAAAATCCTAACTCAGAAGCCCCATATTTTTACATCCACTATGTTTCATTAGTATAATAAAGTCAAGAAAGTAGTGGTATTTGGAAGATTTTAACAAAATTTTAATTAGGGTTTTAGGAAGTGGTCCAGCTAAAGTTTCCCAGAGTTACATGAGGGATGAAAAAACAATGGCTTTTGTGGAAATAGGAGAGAAGACTAGAAGGAAAGAAGAAACAAGGGATACTTTGTGATTGGGTGGGGTAAACTTTGACAGTCCTTGCTTACTTTGATACCACCCTCCTCATCAAGAATAACAGCTTTAGGTCCTGTTTCAATCTGGATTTTTTCCTTTCAAAGTAGTCTTTTATAATAATAGCAATAACAATGTTCACTTACTGAGCACTGTGTGCTAGGCCCTGTGTGCAGTGCTTTAAGGAATTATTTCAGTTCTTGTTACAATCCTATGCCGAACGAACTGTTTCTATTTTACAAGTTCAGGGAGCTTGAAGGACTTAGTTTAGGTTACACAGCTATTAAGAAACAGAGCCATGGGGCAGCGCCTGTGGCTCAGTGGGTAGGGTGCTGGCCCCATATACTGAGGGTGGCGGGTTCAAACCTAGCCCAGGCCAAACGCCAACAAAAAATAGCCGGGCTTTTGTGGCAGGTGCCTGTAGTCCCAGCTACTTGGGAAACTGGGGCAAGAGAATTGCCTAAGCCCAGAAGTTGGAGGTTGCTGTGAGCTGTGACACCATGGCACAGCTACCGAGGGCAATAAAATGAGACTCTGTCTCTTAAAAAAAGAAAGGAAAAAAAAACCAGACCCATGATTTGAACCCAGATTGTATTAGGGTTCTCCTGAGAAACAGAGCTCATTTTATTTTTTTATTTTTTTTTACAAATGAGTAAAACTATTGACACTTTTCTAACAGCATGTGCTCACTTTATATCTCTGTGTCAGCATGTTTTAGCAATAAAGTATTTTTAAATTAAGGTAGGTACATTGTGTTTTAGACATAATACTATTGTACACTTAATAGACTGGCATAGTATGAACATAACTTTTATATGCACTGGGAAACCAAAATATTTGTATGAATCACTATTGTGATATCTACCTTATTGCAGTGGTCTGGAGCCTAACCCATGATGCGTTTGAGGTGTGCCTGTGTGTGTGTGTGTTTATATGTAGTATATGTGATTGTTATAAGGAATTGACTAATGCAGTTATGGAGGCCAGCAAGTCCTCAGATTAGGGTCAGAAGGCAAGCTTGAGACCCATGAGAGCTAATGGTATACTTTAGTCTAAATTCAAAGGCAGGAGAATCTAGTATCTTGGTTTGAAGGTAGTCAGGTCAGAAGAATTCTTACTCTGCAGAGGTTAACTTTTTTGTTTCATTAGGTCTTTGATTAGATAAAGTCCACCTACATTATAGAGGGTACTCTGTTTTACCAAGGGCACTCAGTCTCCCAATTTTAATGTTAATTCACATAAATACCAGAACAGTGTTTGACCGAATATCTGGGCACTGCATGGTTCAGTCAAGTTTGATACTCAGATTTATTAATGGCCATGCAGTTCAATCTGGTTTTCAAAGCTGTCGGCCTTAAAATTATGCCACAATGTCCCCTTCTTCTCCACTGAGGACTTACAAAGTAGTTTTAACCCTATGTCTTTTATTTCCTCATCTGAAATATCTGTCAAAGCTTATCCCACTCATACCTGAAGAGCACAGTTAATTAGTGTGTTTAAATATCAGCAACTAATTCAGAATTCCTTTCCGCAGTAACACAGACAGCAGAGCCATTTCATTCCTGACAAAAACTTCCCAGATTTCTAATTACATTTCTAATTTTTTTTTTTTTAATGTAGCCCTTTGAACAAAGTTCTGCCATACGAGCAAATCTTACTCCTTGTTCTAGTCCTCTCCATTAACCTCTTTGAAGAGCACCAAGCCCTGATGATAGAGTGCAGTGAGCCCCCGAGATTTCCTTGTCTTGACTGGCTCCTTAGACCCAAACTTTCTTTTTTTTTTTTTTTTTTTGAGACGGAGCCTCAAGCTATCCCCCTGAGTAGAGTGCCATGGCATCACAGCTCATAGCAACCTCCAACTCCTGGGCTCAAGTGAGTCTCCTGCCTCCGCCTCCCAAGTAGCTGGGACCACAG
>CAUYQV010071711.1:0-16648 GCA_963574575.1 Galagoides demidoff | reverse complement strand
TGGTCCCAGCTACTTGGGAGGTGGAGGCAGGAGACTCGCTTGAGCCCAGGAGTTGGAGGTTGCTATGAGCTGTGATGCCATGGCACTCTACCCAGGGGGATAGCTTGAGGCTCCATCTCAAAAAAAAAAAAAAAAAAGAATCTGGGATCAGCTTGGGTTTGAATTCCAGCTGAGCAACTGACTGTGTAAATTCAGGCGATTTGCCTAACCTTCGTGGGCCTCTATTCACTGAGGCTAATGACTGTTCTTACCTACTAGGGTTGTTGGGAGGTTTAGTTAAATAAATATATCAGGGGCTTAGACCTATAGCAGTCATTTAGGATCCAGGCTTGGCTGTTCTATCACCATCTCAAAATTCTGAATATTTTTAGAGCAAGGGGCCCCATTCTTTCACTTTACACTGGGCCCCACAAATTTTGTACTCAGTCCTGCTTATAACAGATGCTGCCAGGATAAATGTTAGCTGATATCTTTATTAAAGGATATTAGGGACTTACCAGTAATGTAGGCTGGGTTTGAACAGAGCCTTGTAGGATGGATAACAATAACTAGCAAACTACATAGGTGAGGCATTTATAGTATTGCTTTTTCTTAAAGCTTTATCAAGGAGTAATGAATTTACAAAAAAAGAAAACAACTACACACATTTAATGTATATGGCTTGATGAGTTTGGAGAGATGCATACATCCCCGATGTTATCACCACACCCGAGATACTAAACACACCCAGAAGCACCACCTCCAAAAGTTTTCTTGTGTGCCTATGCATGCGTGTGTGTGTGTATGTGTTGGAGAGAATCCTTAGAATGAGATCTACTCTCTTAACATGTTTTAAAGACCTCCTTATTATGTGGGTAATGACAGGTGGATTTCTGGGACCTACTCACCTTACACAACTGAAGCCGGACCTATAGAAGAACAATCCCTCATGATCACTCCCCTAGTCCCTGGCAACCGACCTTCTACTCTCACAGTTTCCTTATGAGTGAAGTGGGGGATAAGCAGACTTGCTTCCCAGGCTAGCAGGAAAGCAGTGTGATGGCCCATGCCATCCTGGCCTGTTGGATGGATGCCTGCTGCCCCTTTTGTCTGCCTAAGTCTTGATTTCTCTGTCATTATTCAGGGCCAAGGAGGCTGGACGCTCAATAGTGCTGGCTACCTCCTGGGTCCTGGTAAGTGAGCCTTTCCTCTGCTCTGCACTCCTGGTCCATGCCTACCCACTGCCTGAAGACTATGTGTTGGGACCTTGCAAGTATGCTCAACCAGCACTCACTGGAGCCAAGAATTAATTTCCAGATTCATCTAAGCAGAGTTAAAGGCGTGTGCACTCTGAAACTGAAACCTCGGGACCAAAGTCTAGTTCTGCTACCTGCTTGGCGTGCAACCTTTGTCTCTTTCTGCCTCGGTTTCTTCATCTGCAACAGTGGGGATAGTGATGGCCCTGGTTCCCAGGATGTCATTGGCACTGAGTTAGAGCAGACCCTGGCACACAGTGGGTGCCACGTAATGCAGTGCTGTTCCTCCGTTCTTGCCCCCACTCGTCTCTCCCTCCTCATTGCTCCGAGTGTGTCTTCCTCAAACACTAGTTGTGCATGTGGACGTGTGCTGCTTAGTGACTATTAAATCCTCAACATCCCAAGATCCTCTGTGATGTTCAAGGCAGGGTACAGCTTGGGCTTTATTCAGTGGTCTCAGAATCCCAGGCCTCGGTGGCAGCATGGCCAAGCAGAACAAGTGGGAGATCAGGACCCAGACATGAGTGGGTTCAATCCCCAGTGCTGCTACCCAGCAGTGGTGTGATTCTGAGTGAGTGACTAGACTTAGCAGAACCCCAGTTTCCCTGCTGGTAATTCAGGGTGGTCAGAAGGTGCCCCGTCTTGCAGAGCAGGTGGAGGTGCCCGCCTGGGAGTGGTGTGTGCTGTAGTCACTCCTAACAGATGGCCTGGTTTTTGTTCTCCTCAGCCCTTTACCTTTCCTTGGTTGCCAAGCAAGACAGGAGGAAGGAAGCAGCTCTGGAGATCCTAGACCTGTGGAGGGTCCTTAGTGAGTGAATGGAGAGTTATATCCCCCATTTCCAGCACTGTTCTGCTCATTGCTGGCTTTAGAACCAGGTCTATGTGGGCTTCTGGGATCTTGAGAAGTGACACACTTCCTCCAGGCTCCAAATCCCTCCGTGGCAACATAGTGTGAGTGGACCCACCTCAGGACTCTGCTACATGACTCACTCAGTGAGAAAGGAGTGTACATTTCTAGAAGTGTGCAGCACATGGCAGAAACAGAACGAGTTGTGGTGGTTGTGGTGGATATCATCTCCTTGTAAGCTCCCCATCCATCTCGTCCATCTCCTCTTTTATTTTTTTATTTATTTCAAATTAACATGAGGGTACATATGATTCAGTTACATTATTTGCATTTATAAGGTAGAGTCCATGTTGTAGTTGTGATCTTCACCCAGCAGGGGTGCAAGGTACCCTCGCTGTGCCCATTAGGTTTGAACTTACCAACCCCCCTCTTCAATTTAATTCAGTTTTTCTCCCTTGTGTGCATGTTGTTATTAATCTACAAGTTTCAATTTAGTACTGAGTATGTGAGATGCTGGATTTTCCATTCTTTTTTTTTTTTTTGAGACAGAGCCTCAAGCTGTCACCCTGGGTAGCGTGCTGTGACATCACAGCTCACAGCAACCTCCAATTCCTGGGCTCAAGTGATTCTCCTGCCTCTGCCTCCCAAGTAGCTGGGACCACAGGCGCCTGCCACAACACCCAGCTATTTTTTGGTTGCAGCCGTCATTGGTGTTTGGCGGGCCTGGACTGGATTTGAACCCACCACCTCAGGTGTCTGTGGCTGGTGCCTTAGCCACTTGAGCCACAGGCACCGAGCTGATTTTCCATTCTTGTAGTACTTAGGAGAATTTCTCCAAATCTATCCATGCTGTAACAAAAGATACAAAATCTCCATCTTTGCTCAGGGCTTGTCCTGTTATCTCATCTTCTCACCTGAGCAATCTCTCTGAGATTCTCCCCTCTTTCTGATCCTCCATTCCGAAGGACAGGATCACAGAGGCATGAGGGGAGGTGTTGGACACTCAGGTGTGCACAGTGTGACTTTGGCCTTCTATCACTGGGGGGATCTGGGCACTGATGATGAGGTTTCCCAACCTTGGCACTGTCACTCTGGGGCTGGGGGATTCTTTGCTGTGGGAGCAGTTGCTGTGTACTGTAGAATGTTCAGCAGCTTCCCCAGCTTCCACCCATTAGATACATCCCCTGTCCATAGCCGTGACCATCAAAATTGGCTCTGGACAAAGCCAAGTGTCTCCTGCAAGACCAAATCCATTGAGAGATTTGAGGACCACCCTAAGTCTCATAAGATTCCAAGAAAATAAGGGAAGCAAAGCCACATTTGCGTTACGAAGCACTGAACTTAATGTCTCATGAAAGCATAATTATTCTTGTTCACATCAAGCTTTTGTTCCTAGATGGACTCCCCTATTCCCGCTCCCAGCAGGCCCCCAAGAAGAGTCTGGTGGAGACTTTTGCCAAACCAGAGATCAGAGGTAAAGACAAGGGAAACATGAATGAGAAATAGATAGAAGGGGGAGAAGACATGGTGGGCAGAGCCCAAGGATTGAGGGAGGACTAGGGGCAAACTAGGATCAGCTGAGAACCTGCTCACTGTTAGCCCCCCACCATCCTGTCCACACTATCACTCTTTACCCCTGTCTGGCCCTGACTGCTCATGTCAGTTCTGCTCCCCAACTTCAGACCCTGCTTCACAGTCCTTATTTTCTACAATTAGCACTTTTCCAGTTGTGATCCCACACCCTGATCTTGGTCTCTACCCATGGCACCCCAATATTAGCCTTCACTACAGCCCTGACTTCACACCCTTCACTTTGGACCCCTGGCTCAGTTCCACATTTGACCTCCCTTCCAGACATGACCTTCATTTCCCACATGTTGTCCCACCCCAAGCCATGTACATGTCTGTGCTCATGACCACATGTGCCCTGCTCTGCCAACCATGGTCCTTGGTTTTCTAGGAACCCTGGTCACTACCTCCCTAGGGTTTCTACACAGCTAGTACCTCAGTCTAGAATGTTCTGTCTCCAGAGCTCAGGATGCTTGAATTCTTCCTGCCATTTGGAAATCAGTTTAGTAATTGGCCTCCTCCTTAGAGGCTTTCTCTGACTGTTACATCTAGAAAAAGTCTACTTTTTCTCTGTTTTGTCATCTCATTTCTTATTAATAGTAGCATTTGTCACTTACATGCTTCTTTCTCTTCCATGTGTGTGTTCACTTATTTCAGAAGCTCCGTGCAAGTAGGATCCCTCTCTGTATCTTCCACTTTCTGGCACAATGGATGACGTATAGCAGGCGCTTGGTAAATATTTGTTAGATGAGTGAATTAAACTCTCCAAATACAGCCTTCTCAAACCCCACCTTCCTCTGCCACCCTGCAGTTGAACGTTCATGTTGATCCCATCTCCTTCTTTAATCCCAGCTCAATTCTTGGAAACTAACACCATGCTTTTATTCCAACTGTACTGATTCACCTCAAAACCATGTCTTGGACAATGTGGTTTTGAAGTACCCCCTGAATTCACTAATTCTCACCCAACTTGACAATTCTCTGGCACCACCAGCACATGCCATCTTAAAACAGGAGTGAAAAAGGTAAACATGTGGGTGATGAACATAAAGAGAAGGAAGAACAAAAAGGAAAGAGGGAAACAGAAAAGGGAAGGCTACTGGGTCTGAGGTGAACTAAAAACATCTTCCTCTCTAATTTCATCCCCAGCCTCAAGAACCTTGCCAGTGGTGGTGAGAAGAACTATTCAAAATCTACTTGTCTGTCTCCTGCAGGTCTGGGCATGCTTGGCGAGTAAGTTCTCCAGGAGGAATCAGTCCTGAAGGCTTAGATGTCTCTATGTCCCTCCTCATTTGTCTGCAGCTCTTCCTGTTCCCACTGAGGCGCTTTCTAGAAACTCCTCCCTGAGACTAATATCCTGAAATTAAATCTCCAAATCTCACCAATTTTTGAGCATTTCAAGAATTGTTCTCAAAGAAAAAAAATCCCTCGAGAGTCTATAAGAATATAGTGTTGTTAGTGAACCTAAGAGTAATTTAGGGACCATTTGGAAGATTCTGGGATAATCAGGGAATATTCCTGTAATATGTTTAAAGTAATTATATTCTTTCAGAATCATCCCAATTATGACATGAGTTATTGAATAATACAAATAACCCTCTTAAGTTTGAGCTTCTATGATGTCTTGACTTGAAAAGATGCTTCAACATACCTCACTTCCTCTTCTCTCCCTTTCCAACCCACCTGAGTCCCCTCCAGAAATCTAGAGCAGGTTGGGGAGAATAAAATATTTCTTGTCAAATAGTCAATGTATTATCTTTAATTACTGTGGGAATTTGTTGGAAGTGGCAACATCAAGGACAGTAAAGTCAGGTGTGGGACTTGAAAAACACAAATTGGAAGTTATCAATTTTGGATTATCTAATTTTTGGAAATTTCTGGATTTCTGACTTAGTTTCTGTTCATTAGTTTTAGACCTTTTTATGTAACCTAAAGCTATGTTGTTAGCATCATTTAAGTTTAATGTGTTATAAATTCCTGGAACAGCCTTGTTTTATCCTCCTTAATGCCTTTTGCTTTTGATTTTCCTTTATCTGATAAGAATAATACCTATTCCAGGTATCTATTGGTGCATAACACAGGACCTCAAAACTTAGTGGCTTAAAACAACAACTGTTTTAAAATGTGTCCTAATTTTGTAGGTCAGGGATTTGGCCAGGGCTTGGTCACATGGTTCTTCTCTTCCATGTGACTTTGATAGAGACCACTGGTAGTATTCAGCTGGTGGGTGGATTGAATTGAAGGGTCCAAGGTGTCTTTACTCACACTTCTGGTATCATAGTGGCTCTTGGAGTTCAGCTGGGATGGCATCAGGGCGGTTAAACATCTCCTAGAGCAGTTCAGGGCTTCTAGAGCTGAACACCGAGTTGATAGCTGGAATACCCATGATGGCTATGCTGATATGACAAAGAGCCCCAAACATAACAGTGTAAACAAGAGAATCACCTATCTAACCTCTCAAAACAGCCCAGAAGAAGCTGTTCAGGACTGGTAGGATGGTTCTGTCCTCTCTGGCTATGCAGTTTTATCTCTGGGTCCAAGGGGGTGTTTTATCTCCTTCCAAAGTGAAAAGAAGCTGAGGGAAAGGGAACATTCAATTATTTAAAAAAAAATATCTTGAAGGGTCGCTGATCATTTTAGCTCACACACCTTTAAACATGGCTACTCTTAGCCACAAAGGAGGCTTGGGAAAGGTCATTTTTGGCTGGAGAGTGCATGCATGGTTAAAGAGACAGAATAATAGAAGAATTAGAGATAGATATTCAATTACGTGTTTTGATTTTCCATCATCTTTTGGGTTTGTACCATCTCCCACCCGCTGTGGGGCCCTGATTAAAACAGGCCATGGACAGGTACCAGCCCAAGGTCCTGGTGATTAGGGGTCACCATGATGACTAACTCCTTTCTATTCTTTCTTTCTTCTTCTTCTTTATTTTTTTTGTAGAGACAAAGTCTTACTTTATCACCCTTGGTAGAGTGCCATGGCATAACATAGCTCACAGCAACCTCCAACTCCTAGGCTTAGGCAATTCTTTTGCCTTAGCCTCCCAGTAGCTGGGACTACAGGCTCCCACCACAATGCCCAGCTATTTTTTTTGTTGCAGTTTGGCTGAGGCCGGGTTTGAACCCACCACCCTCAATATATGAGGCCAGCACCCTACCCAATGAGCCACAGGCACCTCCCTGTAACTCCTTTCAATGTGTCTACAGGGACACAGCAAAATATATGTTTATTTATTTTGAGACAGAGTTTCACTCTGTCATCCTGGGTGGAGTGCTGTGGCATCATAGCTCACAGCAACCTCAAATTACTGGGCTCAAGTTATCTTCCTGCCTCAGTCCCCTGAGTATCTGGGACTACAGGTGCCAGCCACAATGCCTGGCTAGTTTTTATATTTTTAGTAGAGAAGGGGGGTCTCTAACTCCTGAGCTCCAGAAATTCACCTGCCTCAGCCTCTCAGGGTGCTGAGATTACCAGCATGAGCCACTTTGCTGGGCCCAAAAGATACTTTTTATGGTAATTTGATAGAACCTTGATTTTGATTTTTGTTGTTCTTGGTTTCTTTTGCTTATCAGGCTGGGGTGTGGGGCCAGTGTGCTAACCACTTAGCTATGGAAGCCAGCTTTGATTTTGTTTTTATTACAATTACAGTAACCAGATCTTCCCAGAACATTCCAAGTTTCAGCTCAGAGATTCCCTCATCCTAGGAAATCCCATAGTCTCAGACAAGCAGGACAGCTGGCCACCAGTGGGCACAAAGGGCCCTTGTATACCACCACCACACACAGCCTAAATCATATGCTCCAGTTCTGGGATAGGCTTCCTGGGGGAGGGGGATCCTTATTCTTTGTGGATGTCTGTAAATGAAAATGATAGCAGCAAGGTGAAATGCTTTGTCCCAAACTAGCCAGCTCACAGTGATAAGGCATTGGGTCCCTTTTTCCAGGTACTGATCTTAGAGAGCTTCCCAGATATATGCTTTAATTTTCCACAATCTTCCCTTGGATAGCCTGAGGGGGGTGGCACTAGCTGTCTTTCCTTCCATATCAAGCTCTCAGATGCTGGAGTATGAGGGGTGTGGGAGGTCATGGGGCATGTCCCTTCTCTACAGTGCACCACCCCATGCTGAAAGGAGCACTGAGGCCATGGCACTCTGCTGGACAGGCACAGGTGGAGTCAGAGACCACCCAGTGTGGTACATTCATCAAGGTCCCTTTTCAGGGTATAACAGTTGGTACACTTCACATTCAAGCTGCTCTCCTGCAGTTAACAAAAGTGTCCCACAAACCCCCAAACTAGAAGCAATTTATCAACACTAGTTGCTAAAAGCCAGACACCCCTGCTTTGATGCCTTAAGCAGTGACAGACAGTTCAAACAAATTTCATGCGAATAAAATCTGTCAGCCTCCTGCCCAAACCCTCCCAAAGGCTCCTCAAGGCAATCAGAAAGTTCCTACATCACTTAGCAGCATACCAGCCCTGAAATCCCCTAGCCCAGGCCTACCTTTTCCCCTTTGTGTTATTTTGTTTCAGTACCTCCCTCTAACCTTCCCACTGCAAACATTTTCATATTCTGTTCTAGCTGCCTGAAAGTTTGTTCTTCCTGCTCTTCCCTGGTGCTAACCTATATCTAGTTCAAGGTAGACATTTAGGTTAAAGCACAGTTGTAAACCCCTTCAAAGGCAGTGGAACTGTTTGATGTCATCCTGCAATGATGGATACATGTTACTGGACATTTGTCAAAACCCACAGAATATATAACACCAACAGTAAACACTGATGTAAACCCATGGACTTTGGGTGATAATGATGTGTCAGTGTAAGTTCCTCAATTGAAACAAATGTCCTACATTCAAGGGACATTGGCAGTGGGGTAATCTGTGCTTGAGAGGGGCAGGGGTGCACAGGGACTCTCTGTGCTGTCCACTCAATGTTGCTGTGAACCTCAAACTGCTTTATAGAAAAAAGCATATTAAAAGTAATATAGAATACTCAATGAAAGCTTAGTGTGATAAAGAAAGAATAATTTAGAACATGATATTGAAAAAGTTTTATTCATCTGAAATTCAAATTTTACCAGGCATCATGTATTTAAGCTGTCTAACCTATTCAGGCAACCCACTTTAAAATAATAATGGGTTAAAAAATATTGAGCAGCAGACTCAATTTTTATTGTTTTCTTTTTGTGGAGATGGGGTCTTGCTACGTTGTCCAGGCTGACACAGAACACCTGGGCTCAAGCCATCCTTCACCTCAGCCTACAGGCACACACCACCATGCTGGAGAAATCATGGCTTATCACCCAAAATGGGCTGAAAGTAGGAAAACACAGAGAAATTAGGAGAGAGATGTTCATCAACCACAAATTAAGGTCATGAAAAAGAGCAATAAAAACAGGAAAGACAGGGTGGTGCCTGTAGCTCAAAAGACTAGGGTGCCGGCCCCATATGTTGGAGGTGGCAGGTTCAAACCCAGCCCTGGCCAAAAAAACCCAAAAAAACAAACAAAAAAAAACCACACCAAAACAAAACAGGAAAGACAGAGGAAAGTGTGTAGAAAGACACAAAGTAGCCCACCAGGATAAGGATGTTCTTGGTGGTTCTAGACTCTGGTGAGAATCTGGGGGACACCTTGGTTCTGTGGATATGCTGGACCCACTGCTTGTGCCTGGGTAGGGCAAGAAACATGGAACTGGTGGCCCAGACAATGAGCACAGAACAGGACACAGCTGGGAACACTATCACTGCCGTGTATATGAACCCACTGACCTTCCCATGGTCTGCGAAAGAACAGTGGCCCCATCGTCTTTTCCTTGTGATATTTTTACTGACACATTTGCCTGAAACATACAACCCATACACAGGGAAAGAAAGATGCACCACCAACTGTAAGGTCCAACAAAGGGAAATAGAGCTGCCAATGTACCTGGGAGCTTTTACCTTAAGATTCTTCCACCTGGAGTTCATGGGGCTGATTGTGATGGCCTGGAAGACATTCAAGAGATAGGTGGTGCCAAGGGCCAATCCCCTGTCCACTCTCTGAATACAAAAAAAGCACAAAAGTTCACATTTAACATCATTAAAGATGTGTGTCAGCCCAACTGCTGCTATGGTCTGGGGACCTCCTTTGGAAAGAAGGACCAAGCAGTTGGCTATAGTCAGGTGCCTGAGGATCAAGTCTGTATGCCTCAACCTGCATTCAGCAAGGGAAAGGAAGAGATAATGGGAAAGAAGGGAGGAGTTGCCCAGGAGGACAAGTGGAGAAAGTGATAAGAACATCACTTTTACTGCCACATCTCTGGAAGCTGTTCCATCCTGCAGCACATTTTTCATTAAACTGTAGCAATAACCATTTCTCTGATCAGAAAGGCTCATTGTAGAGTTTTGACACCAAGAATAACTTTGGTGGTGTGTACTTGTGTGATTGCAGAAATCTTTCAGGGGTGGATGGAGATCAGAGGAATCACCCACACATTTCATGGGGATGTCAGTTCTAAGACAGAGGTGGTGATAACCTGGGGAAGCAGTGGTCAGTGAGAAATTGGAAGAAAAACACAAGATACACACACATTCCTTCTAACCTGAAATTTATCTTGGTCACACTGGAAAAAATAAAAACATCAGTCATCACTCACATTGTAAAACAAATCAATTCTGAATGGATTATTGATCTAAGTATTTCAGATACATAATAATCATCTTAGGGTAAAAGAATATTTCTGTAGACTAAGAATAAGAAAATGGTTCCTCCAAAACGCAGAAGACAATAACCATATGGATGAAATAATAAATTATATTAAAATTAAGAATTGTTTCATGAAAAGACACATACAGAGAGAACCAAAGACAGAGACAGAAGACAAGACACACAGACACACACACATAGAGAGACAAAAAGAGATTCGTATCCATCAAGAGAACTTCTACTTACCTACAATTCAAGTGCATTTTTAAAAGGTAAAATGTTTCAGTTGAAAGATCAAGGAAGAAGTTATTCAATGGATAATGAATATGTAAAAATTATCCAATATCTTCGTTATCAGGAAAATGTACATCATACAAGGAACAGATAGCTCAAATGAAAATGACAAGAAATATCAAGACTTGCACGGATGTGGATGAGCCAACACCCCACACTTCTGGTGGTGCTGAAATGGGCACAATATTTATAAAAACCATTTAGTAGAATCTGCAAGACCTGACCAGGTGCCAAATTTTGTTGCAAAAATTTCCCTTCTATGAATTTACCCAACAGACATTCAAACCTGCTATGGCTGAGACCAGCTGCATAGGGATGTCCCTACACTGCTCATATGAACTGAAATCCTATGTGCTCAATGCCAAATATATACTTGAAGTTGTGCTTTCTTAGGAGACTTCTTGGAGTGGAATGTAGCAACTTGGAATAGCACTGACAGTATATGCATCATGGCTATAATGCCATGTATCTGGTACCTTCTTTGATTTTCTTTCTTTCTTTCTTTCTTTTTTTTTTTTTTGAGACAGAGCCTCAAGCTGTCCCCCTGGGTAGAGTGCCGTGGCATAGCTCACAGCAACCTCCAACTCCTAGGCTCAAGCGAGTCTCCTGCCTCTGCCTTCCAAGTAGCTGGGACCACAGGCGCCCGCCACAGTGCCTGGCTATTTTTTTTTTTTCCGGTTGCAGCCATCATTGTTGTTTGGCGGGCCTGGGTTGGATTTGAACCTGCCACCTTAGGTGTAAGTGGCTGGTGCCTTAGCTACTTGAGCCACAGGCGCCAAGCCAGCCTTCAAGATCTTAATAAAACGTATATGAACTAATCACAGAGCAGTCCTAAAGGGATCTGTGTCATATACAAATTAGATTTACTGAAGGCAAAGTTGGCCGACTATGATTCTGGTAGTGGAAAGACTCATTTGCTGAAATAACAGGAGGAAAATACAACGGTGAAATCACAAAAATTATTCAATGATATTTTTCTGTCCTTAAGTAATGATGCATGAAATACTAACTTGTAACAAGGCAGTGTAGGGACTGAAGGGGTGCTCAGAGGAAGAGAGAATGTCTTAACCCAAATGGGATGGCCAGAGATGGGAGCTGAACACACAGGTATGAGCTCTGATCCCTTGAATGGCAGTAAAAATGGTGAAGAGTTCTTAGGAAAAGGTTGGGAAAAAGCAACATATGTGAAAATAAACCTGTGTTCTGAAAGTCTGCTACCTGTCTTAAAATCCAGGGACACTGGAATACTCAGAAGTGAACTGCCTGTCATATCATGAGAAAACATACCTTTGAGTATGAATTCTATATGCAGGGGGAGGAGCAAGATGGTGGCTGAGTAACAGCTTCTTTGCAACTGGGTGTGGTGAGATTGGAGAGAGAAGACTCCAGGCATCTCAGGATCTCTGGCTGGTGGGATCTACCCAGAAATATCCCTCTGGGGACACAGGGAGACAGTGAGAGACTTTTGGACCCCATGAGGAGGACAAAAGCAGTGGAGAACTGGAATCATCAAAACCTTAGGCCAGAGGCATGATAACTTAAAGAGCAAGAGGAAGTGAAAGGAAAATTAAGGCAAGGAAATAGATAAAAGAAAACACTCATGAGGAAGAATCAGCAGAAAAATCCTGGCAACATGAAAAACCATTCCAGAGCAACCCCCTCCCCAAGAGACCATGAGGTAGCTACTGCAGAGGATTCTGCCTATAAAGAAATGTTAGAAATGACAGAAGGGAAATTTAAAATACAGATTGTAGTATACCATATAGCATATGGAAAGGAGAAGCAAGAGTTAAGCTTGAAACACTCAGTAAGTATAAGAAACACCAGTAACAGCTCAGTAATATAACACTTTGGTGATAAGGGCATGGGGAGGGATTTGGCTAGCCTAACATGAGAGCTCGTGAGACAAGAAGATTAATGATTAGCAGTCTATACTTGTGGTGCAAAGAGCCAGGAGATCAAATCTATAAGAAGTTGCAGGGAAAGGTAGTCAGAGATCATTCTTTCACAAACTCACTCACTCTAACTCTTTCGCTTCTCCTGCCTGCAGAACTCCTGCATGGAGTCTCTCTGCAAAGACTGCTAAGATTCACTCTCCTAGTAAGACTGTTCTTCTCTGTCTAAGACTGTTTCTCTCTCTCTCTCTCTCTCTTCTACTAAAACAAGTAGCCCTAAGTCACCTAAGGGTAATTGTTCCCAAGCAAGATAACAGCATAGCAGTTTGTGTCCAGAGGATAGATAAGCCTGGGCCAGAGACCTTGCCAGACCTGGGCCCTGACAAATGGTACCCCAGATGGGATGGTGGCAGCCACCGACAACAGATGATGAAAAACAGTGAAGGAAATTGCTGAGAGTGGAAAATAACCAAAAGGAAATCCAAAAACAGAATCAAATATGAGACGAATGATATGAAGAGTATAGAAAATATATAGCAGAGCTGAAGGAATGGAAGCAGTCAATTACAGAACTTAAAGATGCAATAGAAAGTATCAACAACATAGCTTGTCACCTGTTGCTCAAGCATCTAAGGCACCAGCCACATACACCAGAGCTGGTGGGTTTGAATTCAGCCCAGGCATGCCAAATGACAATGACAACTGTAACCAAAAATAACTGGGCATTGTAGTGGGCGCCTGTAGTCCCAGCTACTTGGGAGTCTAAGGTGAGAGAATCGCTTAAGCCCAAGAGTTTGAGGTTGCTGTGAGCAGTGATGCCACGATATTCTACCCAGGGTGACAGCTTGACACTCTGTCTCAAAAAAAAAAAAAAAAAGAAAGTATCAACAAAAGATTAGAACCTGAAGAACAAAGAATCTCAGAGGCAGAGGACAAAGCTCTTGAGATAACTCACATAGTTAAAGATGCAGAAAATAAGAGAGAGAAAGCAGAACATTCGTTGACAGAATTATGGGACTTTATGAAGCACTCAAACATATGAGTTATAGGTATCTCAGAAGGGGAAGAAGAATGCCCCAGAGGAATGGAAGCCATTCTAGAGAATATTATAAATGAAAATTTCCCAAATACTACCAAAGATTCTGACACACTCCTTTTCAGAGGGGGATATTGGACCGCAATATCAATAGAGGTTCACCAAGATTTTGCAAGCTGCCAGGAGTAAGCACCAATTGACCTACAGGGGCAAATCCATCAAGATGACTACAGACTTCTCTAATGATAAGAAAAAGACAATGGTCATCTTTTGAGCCAGAAGACAATGGTCATCTACCTTTAATATACTTAAACAGAACAATTTCCAGCCCAGAATTCTACATCCCACTAAGGTAAGCTTTAAAATTGATGGAGAAATCAAATCTTTACTGATATGCAAATATTGAGGAAATCTGCCACAACAAGGCCAGCTCTATAGGAAATACTTCAACCTGTTCTACACACTGACCATCACAATGGACTATCAGCAAAGTAAGCACCCAGAAATTAAAGGACAAGACCTACCTTCCACAATGATGCAAAAGACAAAACTCAGCAATGGACTTCCACAAAATAAGATGAATAGAACACTACCACACTTATCAATTATCTCAATAAAAAAAATTTTTTGAGACAGAGTCTCATTATGTCACCCTCGCTAGAGTGCCATGGTGTCACTACTCACAGAAACCTCAAACACTTGGGCTTAAGCAATTCTCTTGCTTCAGCCTCCCAAGTAGCTGGGACTACAAGTGCCCACCATAACGCCCAGCTACTTTTTGTTGCAGTTGTCATTGTTGGTTAGCTGGCCTGGGCCAGGTTTGAACCTGTCAACTTCAGAATATGTGGCTGGTTCCATAACCACTGTGCTATGGGTGCTGAGCCTCAATAAATGTTAATGGCTTTAATTCCCCACTGAAGAGGCATAGGTTGGCTGATTGGATTAAAAAACACAAGCTATCCATGTGCTGTCTGCAGGAAACACACTGAGCCTCAAAAGACAAATTGAAACTCAGAGTTAAGGGTTGGAAGACAAATTTCCAGGCAAACAGAATCCAGAAGAAAAGAGGACTTGCAATCTTATTTTCAGATGCATGTGGATTTAAAGCAACTAAAGTCAAAAAAGAAAAAGATGGTCACTTCATATTGGTCAAGGGAAAAATACAAGAAGAAGACATTTCAATTCTAAATATTTACGCACCCAACTTAAATGCTCCCAGATTCTTGAAACAGACGTTACTTAGTCTGAGCAATATGATATCCTATAACACCATAATAACAGGGCACTTTAACACTCTTCTTACACAGGTGGACAGATTCTCTAAACAGAAATTAAACAAATATATAAGGGACTTAAATGAGACCCTAGAACAACTGTGCTTGATAGACATATATAGAACACTCCATCCTGAAGATAAAGAATATACATTTTTTTCATCGACCCTTGGAATAATCTCTAAAATTGATCCTATTGTAGGACACAAAACAAAACTCAACACAATCAAAAGAACTGAAATTTTACCTTGTACCTTTTCAGACTACTAGGCACTAAGGGTCGAACTCAACTCCAACAGAAACATTCAACCCCACACAAAGGCATGGAAATTAAACAACCTTATGCTGAATGATGACTGGGTGCAGGAAGAAATAAAAGAGAAAATCATTAACTTCCTTGAGCATAACAACAATGAAGCACAAGCTACCAAAACTTGTGGTATAAAACAAAAGCACTCCTGAGAGGAAAATTTATTGCTTTAGATGCCTACATTCAAAAAACAGAAAGAGAGCGCATTGACAAACTCACAAGCCATCTTATGAAATTGGAAAAAGAAGAACAATCTAAGCCTAGGAGAAGAAAAGAAATATCCAAAATTAAATCAGAGATTAATGCAATTAAAAACAAAAGAATTATTCAGAAAATTAATGAAACAATGAGGTTTTTTAAAAAAAATAAATAAAATAGATAAAGCTTTGGCCAGACTAACTAGAAATAGAAAAGTAAAATCTCTAGTAACCTCAATCAGAAATGATAAAGGGGAAATAACAACTGATGCCACAGAGATACAAGAGATCATCTCTGAATACTACCAGAAACTCTATGCCCAGAAATTTGGCAATGTGAAGGAAATGGATCAGTATTTGGAATCACACCCTCTCCCTAGAGTTAGCCAGGAGGAAATAGATCTCCTGAACAGACCAACTTCAAGCCCTGAGATTAAAGAAACAATAAAAAAATCTTCCAACAAAAAAATGCCCTGGTCCAGGGCGGTGCCTGTGGCTAAAAGGAGTAAGGCACCAGCCCCATATGCCAGAGGCGGTGGGATCAAATCCTAGCCCTGGCCAAAAACTGAAAAAAAAAAAAATTGCCATGGTCCAGATGGCCTCACACCAGAATTATATCAAACTTTCAAGGAAGAGCTTATTCCTGCACTGCAGAAATTATTTTTTAAAAAACTGAGGAGGATGGAATCTTCCCCAACATGTTCTATGAAACAAACATCATGTTGATACCAAAATCAGGAAAAGACACAACTAAAAAAGAGAATTTTAGACCAATTTCACTAATGAATAGGGATGCAAAAATTCTCAGCAAAATCCTAGCCAATAGATTACAGCTTATCATCAAAAATGTCATACATCATGATCAGGTAGGTTTCATCCCAGGGTTGCAAGGCTGGTTTAACATACCCAAGTCCGTAAATGTTATTCACTGTATCAATAGTAAGAGAATGCTTTTTTAGGAAGATAATACAGGTAGATGTGTGCAGAATCACTTGGAAAAGGCACATGTGTCTGTTTAGCCTGTCTTAGTGGGGAGGAGGTGGTGTCAGAGCAGAGTAACGGGACAGGCGTGGGTAACCAAAGTCTAAATGAGGAGTGTGGTAAGAGGGTGAAAAGGTAGTAGGTTATTGGCTAAAATTGTGGGGTGTTTACCGTGCGCCAAGCGCTGCGCAGAGCCCTTGGTGTGGATTATATCATCATCTTCTCAATGGTCTCATAACTTTTATAAACTGCATGTCAAAGATGAGCACAAAGAGTCTAGTGGGAGACAGCAAATAAGAGATGAAACTAAGTTTTTTTTTTTTTT
>CAUYQV010071710.1:0-23989 GCA_963574575.1 Galagoides demidoff | reverse complement strand
TCACAGCTCACAGCAACCTCCAACTCCTGGGCTCAAGAGAGTCTCCTGCCTCAGCCTCCCAAGTAGCTGGGACTACAGGCACCCGCCACAACGCCCGGCTATTTTATGGTTACAGCCATCATTGTTGTTTGGCGGGTCTGGGCTGGATTCGAACCTGCCAGCTCAGGTGTTTGGGGCTGGCGCCTTAGCCGGTTGAGCCACAGGTGCCGAGCCATGAAATTTTAATTTTATCAGATAATAGAATTCCAGACTTTTCCCCCCTTACTTTGGTAAACACCTAGTAGTGGCATTGCTGGATCAAATGGTAGATCTACTTTTAGTTCTTTGAGGTATCTCCATACTACTTTCCATAGAGGTCATAATAGTTTGTAGTTCCAAGAACAGTGTATAAGTATTCCTTTCTCTCTGCATCATGCCAGTACTGATTTGGGGATTTCTTTTTTCTTTTTTTTTTTTTTTGGTAAGAGTTATGCTCACTGGAGTTAGGTGATACCTCACTGTGGTTTTGACTTGCATTTCCCTGATGATTAGAAAATGCTTGAGTATTTTTCCATTTGTTTGCTGGCCATTAGAGTATCTTCATTTGAAAAGATTTTGTTCATGTCTTTCACCTACTTTTTAATGGGGTTGTTTGATTTTTCCTTGGTAATTTGCTTGAGTTCCTTGTAGAACTTAACTACCCTTTATTGGTTGTATAGCATGCAAATGTTTTCTCCCACTCTGTAGGTTGCCTATTTACTCTATTGATTGTGTCCCTGGCTTTGCAGAAACTTAAATTTGATCAAATCCCTTTTGTTTATTAGTTTTAATGTCAGTACTTTGAACTTTTTCCCTAACCCCAAATCTATAAGAGTTTTTCCAACACTTTCTTCTAGAATTCTTATAGTTTCCTGCCTTAGGTTTATGTCCTTTATCCATCTTGAATTAATTTTTATGAGTGGTGAGAGGTGTGGATCCTGTTTTAATGTTTTACATGTGGTTATGCAATTTTCTCAGCACCATTTATTGGACAGGGATTCTTTTCCCCAAGGTATGTTTTTATCTTCTTTATAAAAAATCAGATGGGAGAAGAAAGATGGCTTCATCTCTAGGTTCTCTATTCTGGTCCATAGATCTATGTCTCTATTTTTGTGCAAGTACCATGCTGTTTTGGTTACTAAACCTTGTAGTATAGCTGCAAGTCTGGTAAAGTGATACCTTCCCCTTTGTTCTTATTACATAAGGTTGCATTGTTCTTTTCTTGGTCCATATGAAACATAGAACTATTTTTTCTAGATCTGCAAAAAATGGCAATGGCATTTTAAGATTCAATGGCATTGACTCTTTTGCAATAATGTGGAAACAATGCAAGTGCCCATCAATACATGGGTGAATGAGTAAAACGCAATGTATACCATAGCCATAAGAAAATATCTTTTGGTGATATTTTCAAATATCAAGTAATAAATATCTTTTATAGCAACCTGAAAGAACTGGAAGTCATTCTTTTAAGTGAAGTGTTACAAGAATGAAAAAACAAATGCCACAGGTACTTAATACTAAATTGGAACTAGTTGATCAAATCTTATGTGCACATATAAAAGTAAAATTCAACAGAAATCAAATAGGTAGAATAGAGTGAGTTGGGTGACTTTGCATCTAATGGGTACAATGCACACATTCTGCTTTAAGGGCAAACTTTTAATTTTAACTTGAAATATGTAAAAGAAAATTATGCAACCCTGTGTGTATTCCTGTAATATTCTGAAATAAAAAGCATAAATAAATACATTAAAAAAAGAACTCCAGGCCTTAAAAATACTTTATTGATTGTTTTTTTTTTTCTTTTTGAGACAGAGTCTCACTTTGTCACCCTTGCTAGAGTGCCATGGTGTCATTCCTCAAAATCTTGGGCTCAAGTGATTCTCTTGCCTCAGCCTCCCAAGAAATTGGTACTACTGGTACTTGCCACAACGCCCAGCTATTTTTAAAGATGGGGTCTTGCTTTCGCTGAGGGTCGTCTCGAAATGGTGAGCTCAGGCAGTCTACCCACCTCAGCTTCTCAGAGTGCTAGGATTACAGGCACGACCACCATGCCCAGCCTTAAAAATACTTTAGATAAAATCTCATCCTGGGTGGCACCTATGGCTCAGTGGGTAGGGTGCCAGCCCCATGTACTGAGGGTGGCAGGTTCAAACTCAGCCCCGACCAAACTGCAGCAAAAAATAGCCAGGTGTTCTGGCAGGCGCCTGTAGTCCCAGCTACTCGGAAGGCCTGAGGCAAGAGAGTCACCTGCGCCCAGGAGTTGGAGGTTGCTGTGAGCTGTGTGATGCCACAGCACTCTACCAAGGGTGACCAAGTAAGGCTCTGTCTCTATTAAAAAAAAAAATCTCATCCTATCTCTTAATACCTTTGTAGATGCAGATGTCGAGAATAAGTATGAAATTATGTCTATAGAATTAGTTTTATTGAGTGGTATGAACTTAGAATTCTAAGTTTTCCATCAAATATTCTTAATTTATCAGATTGCTCATCCCATTCCTCACCTGAGGAATTAGATAGCCCTGAAGAAGTAACTGAAAAAAGAAAACCCATCATTTTTGTCTCCTGCATATGTAGAATAAACATACCAAGACATGGAACTATGTGGGAAAAAAAAAACAAAAAACATTTTAACAGAATTTAGGAATTTACTCATGATTTCCAGTCCATGCAAAACTTGCCCTTTGTTACATAAAATAATAAATTGAAAAATAGCATTATACTTCAGTAATGAAACATTTGCATTTCATATGTACAAACAATATCATAAAGTGATAATATTGTTCCAGAAGCACTAGGTATGAACACCAGTTAATGTATTCTGTTTTTCTCCAGTTCTTTTCTTGACTTGGCAAATTAGCTAACCACTATAGGAGGAACAGTTTTGAATGCATGGCGAAACCCACTTGTTTAAGCTTGTCAAAATGTATATTTTAAAAGTTTTAACAATTCCCTTTGAAATATGCTCTATCACCTAAATGCGGCATCAGTGAACTAACTACAGCAGGTGTGCCCAGGAGGGTTCGTGAAGGTCTGCAGAGGACTTGGAAATAATTCAAAGAGGTGATAGCCTTTTCTCTTCTTTTCTTTTTTCTTCATTCTCTGTGTTGGGGGAATAAAGAACATTTATTAGGCTGAAGGACCTTTTGTGTCGAGTCTGAAAGGCAAGACATTTAATGTTCATGCCTAGGTTTGGACTGGCCCTCCAGAGACCTGACTAGACTCATGGCAATCCAGGCATCATAATTAGGCCAAGAAAAATCCAGGAAGAGCATATTTTCTTTTTCCAGGTGACCTGAGACATTGTTTGCTTGGATTCCCCCATCCATCTCAGTAACATGTATGTCTTTTTTGGCTTGGCACCTGTGGCTCAAGCAGCTAAGGCACCAGCCACATACACCTGAGCTGGCCGATTTGAATCCAGCCCAGGCCCGCCAAATAACAATGATGGCTGCAATCAAAAAATAGCCAGGCATTGTGGCAGGCGCCTGTAGTCCCAGCCATTTGGGAGGTGGAGGCAGGAGAATCACTTGAGCCCAGGAGTTGGAGGTTGCTGTGAGCTGTGATGCCATTGCACTCCACCCAGGGGGACAGGTTGAGGCTCTGTCTCAAAAAAAAAAAAAAAAAGTATGTCTTTTTTAAATTTTTAAGCCAATGAGTGGAATAACCTAATAACACTCTAAGGTAATAAGTGTCCCACATATACACTGGATATTTTCCTTAAAACTCTACACATATTTCTTTGTTAAATAAGTTTAACATGGTAGAGTGTTTTTCCACCTAAAAATATTATAATGAATTATTTTATTAACCAATAGTGATTTATATATGTGTGCTTTAAATAAATATGAATTTTTAATGTAAGGTTGTTTACCCTCTCAGAGATTACTAGTAAAACAAATAATATAAGGGAACAGCAACGCAGGTTGTGGAGAACAGATCAAATCCCTACTCTAAAGGTGATAAACATCCGAAAATGCATGAACACTGGTATATTTCAGTTGATACCAGAGAGATTATGTACAAAGTTATTTTACTCTCGTTAGCTGAAGGAAAGAATAAAGAGGAGAGTGAATAAGGTCCTTTATTTTATTTCTACTTGGTTGGAACTTTGTCATCAATATTGTCTTTAATCCTGGATAATCAACTTTTCTAGCAACTGAATGAAAGGACGGAGGGTTTGTTAGTTATTTGAGTGATTCCCAATGTAAAATCAACCTAGCTTTTCCTCCTTTCTGACATGCCAGCAAATCATTTTTATGAGCCCTTACATATGATTCATTGAGCCATTTTGGGAAGGTCAGAGGGCAAGAGTACCATTTACCAGAGCAGGTTTAATCTGGGGAAGGCAAGGTCAGACGGGAAGAAAGACCCTCATTACTCCAGGAGGACTCTGGGGCCAGCTCTGTGCCTGCTCGGTTATATTAAGCTCACACTAGTGTTTGTTAACAAAGTGCGGAGCTGCAGGTGTTCTGCCTTCAACAGAGTCTTCAAAGATCAGCCTCAAATGTTTCTGTTACTATAAAGAGGATTAAAAGGATTTAAAAACATAGCAGGCCTGTCCAACTGCTAACATATTTGCCAACATTTGCCAAGAGGGAAGAAAGAGGGCAGGTTATATTAGCTAGAAATTTTGGTCATTGAGGGAAACATATTTTTCAGGTTCCCTCTCTGTCTCTCTCTCTCTCTCTATCCCCCCCCTCCCCCCGTCTCTCTCTCTCTCTCCATCTTTCTCTCTCTTTCCCTCTCTCTCATTTAGTATCATGAACGTACCACTATGGCACTTTCAACTGGAACTCATTAAGAATTCATGGGGCAGAAAATGTAAGGGGTTCTGGAAACAGAGACTTTGAAAGTCCAGTACTGTGCTCTGAATAAACCGCTGCTGATAGTCATCTTTTTTCACAATGGTTAAACTTATTACACCAGCAGGCAGACGTGGAGTAAACCGGGTGATTTTTGACCTGAAAGCCTTAGTCACACTGAGAGACACATTGAATGTACGGACTGACTTAGCACATGCAAGCATCATAACAGGTATTACACCTTCTCAAAAAGCACTTCTGCTGTCCCGTACGGGCTCCAGGTATTGACAGGCTTCGCCTGCAGGTGAAGTAAGGCCAGGCATCTGGAATTATTGTTAAGGAACCATTGTTGCTGCTTATTGTTAATGGTTTTTAACATCAAATTTCAATTTCTTTGCTTTCAACCCAGTCCTGGTTCAATAATTTACTTTAGTAGGTCTGGTTCCTCTACAGAGCACAATAATTTTTAATGAGGTTTAGTGAAGAAGCAGAGTCAACTGTGTGACCTTAGGTAGATCAAATAACTTCTCCAAGTTTAACTTCTTCATTGATCAAATGAGAGAAATAATAATAACCCCCCCATAAGTCTATCTACCTTGACTTTTTATAATAGGAATAAAGCTGAAACTAAAGAGAACTGTTAGCATGTGTTTATGAGTGAGAAGCGTACATGTACACACACACACACGTACACTCATATCTCCCATTGACACTATACCAGGTAATATTGTATAAATTTGCTTATTTAATGGGAATTGATTTTGAAGGATGCTGAAGAAAATTTTATTCTAATGTCTTGTCACATAATGTTTGTTACAGGAATTCTTAACATGAGTTCATAGATAGACCTGTAGACGAACTTCAGAGGTCCATGCCCCCAGAAATTGTAAGCAAATATTTAGTGGACAATACATGCATTTTTCTGAAATGAAGTACCATAGCTTTTATGAATTCTTGAAGTAGTCTATATACCCTGGAAATATTTATGAACTACCCTCTTGTAAGTTTGAAGAATATATGTGGGCGGCACATAGGCTGTCTCTCCAAAAAGACAGACAGCAGTCGTCTGATTTGATGGATCTTCTTATCTTTCCTCCATTTCATCATCTGTACAGAATTCATATTTAAAAATTGAATAATGTACAAAATTATCACAGTGTTTGGTAAGGTTCAGTGAATGTTGCTAATGTTTTAGCAAGTGAATGTTAGATAGCACCATCATAGACCACAGGGGCACGGCAGGAGATTGTACCATTGATTAACTTGCCTTCGAGTAACTTGAGGATATCAAATACATTAATATGAAACAGCAAATTAACAATTGTGAGAATGTGTAGAAAGATATCAAAGGAATTTTACAAATAACTTTACATGTGCGCAGATTGAGGAAGAATCTGTGTAAGTTGAGACTTGAAGCATAGAAGAAAAATCGGACTACGGATCAGAAGGATGAGGGAGGATGAGTTGGCTCCTAGGTGAGACAGGAGTGCCCGGAGGGTTCAGACTGGGGTGTAGTGGAGCTCAGGACTGACCTGTACGTGATAGCAGCCTTAGGTCATTTTGAGCAGGAGAATTTCTTGATGAAAACAATATATTGAAAGCATTAACTTGGCATATGTGGGCAGGATGGAGTAGTGTGAGGAGGGACCAGAGTCTGGGAGTGAGCTGGGAGCCATGGCAATAATCAAGGTGTGAGGTGATGAGGGCCTGCCCCGGGATGGGAATATTTGTGGAAGGCGTTTGGGGACATTGTATCCACCTTAATTGCTTATTTGCTACAATTTCAGCTTCCAACCACAGTTTGCCTTGGCCACCAAACCTTCCTGACTCTGAAATATTCATTCCAGTCCTTCAACAGAGAAAGGAAATAAGGAAGGAAGGTGGAAAAGAAGGAAAGGAAAGAACGTCAGAGGGAGGAAAAAATTGTAGCAGGCAGACTGGGGCCTGGTGTGGAGACTGGGTTTTAATCAACAGACATAGATTTAGGGAAAGGAGAAGAAAGGGTCTGGGTGTTCATTGGAACTTATTTAATTCAGCAGTGGCTTCCTAAAAAAGAACCAGCATGACTGTAGAAGGAGTGACTTTATTCTGCCCCAAATTTTACACCAGAAATGCCCCTAAGATAACTGGAGAAAAACAGACATTGTTCTTCTCACTGAGCTTCAGTTCATCTAAAGCAATGGCTTTCAAACTTTTTTGACCATAAGCTCATGACAAAAAATAAATTTTGCATCACAGGCAAACACATTCAAATGTAAACACAAATCTAACTGAAATAAAAGTTCTATAAGACATTCTTATTCTTACTACCTGTGAGGCACTTTGATTCTTCTATTTCTTTTGAGAATTTTTTACAAAGAATGGTTGTGACTCACTAAATAGATATCCTGGTCAATGAATGGGTCAACACTTGATTTTTAAAATCTGTAGACATCTAAGAACCAGGGTTGTGAGATTCATAGATTCACAGACACAGGGGAATGTTTTTCTCCCGTTCCCTCCCCACACACCCCACTTGGTCTTTCACCTCTCTGGAGTTCCATGAACTGACAATAAGTGAAGAAAATTGCCCCATTAAAGTTGGAACTCAGTTTTAGAACACGGTCTCAGACTCAGAGCTTGCCCCCAAACCCCTGGCCACGCCAGCCCATTCATTAGCTGGAGAGTCTTCACTTGGGACATAAGCCCACACACAAAGATCCATCAGCAAAGATTGCTCACTAATGAGTCCTGAACCCAGGCACAAGGACCACAATTGGTGTAGACATTTTAATGTCTCGGGCTAGTTCCTGATATTATCCTTGGCTCTAGTGGACCAAGGCACACACAGTAACAGTCTTTACCTGCAGTTAGCTGTAATTTCAAACTAGGTGGAATTCTTTCCTGCCTTTGAAACCACAAAATAAAATCAAAGAAATAGGATCCTTTGCAAACTGTGGCTCCACATTGATGAGGAGAGGTGAAAGGCAAGCTCATGGCCTCAGGTTGGAAATAACTTTTAAAACGTCTGATTCTAATCATGAGGCCAAATTATCTGGACATGCAGTGGTCATTAAAGCCTGCTGTCTAAAGTCCCTCATGTGTGTGTGTATTCCTGTGTACACCATTAGCTTTCTGACTCAGGGGTAAGTGTGACATCAAAGCAGAGAAAGAAAAGTGCACCAAGGCAATGAAAATCAATCTGGTCTGAGAGAATTTGGCCTCTCTATGAACTCAGTTAGTTATCAATATTCTGGGAAGAAAAATGTGGAGTATCAATTCTAGGAGGCATAAATCAAAACAGAGTACACAATTACTCCCACGCTTGTGCTCACCTGTTTTCTTTTCTTTAAGGCTAACGTTGTAAGGAAGACTTTAACCTTGGCGAAATGGATTTCAGTAGTCCCCAGTGGTTGTTCTTCTTTTAGGAATAGGGGTTCACTTGTGACCCGATTCTCCCTGGATATTTGAGTCTGTGTCACAGACCATGCTGACTTTTTGGTGGGCATCTGGTTTGCTTTACAGTCTAAAGACTGGGATATAGTTATGGAACTGCGGCACATTAATACCTGGAAAGAAGTGAAAGGATGAAATTTTATGAAAAAAATGAAGGCATACTTCATTTATTGCATTTCATTTCATTGTGCTTTACAAATAATTGCTTTTTACAAATTGAAAGTTTGTGACAATCCAGTTAAACTTTTTATTACTACTATATCTGTTATAATGATCTATTATCACTGATCTTGGTTGTTAGTATTGTAATTGTTTGGAACACTGTGAACTATGCCTATTGTGAGACAGGAAACATAATCAATAAATGTTGTGTGTCCTGACTACTCTACTGACAAATGTTTCCCATCTCTCTCCCTCTCCTCAGGCTTCCCTATTCCCTGAGATACAGCAATATTGAAATGAGGTCAATTAATAATTTGACAATGGCCTTTAAGTAGTCAAGCAAAATGAAGAATTGCACATCTTTAAATCAAAAGTTAGAAATGATTACGCTTTGTGGGAAGGCACATTGATAGCTTAGGCTGAAATTTAGCCCTTAGGTGCCAAATAGCCAAATTATGAATGCAAAGAAAAAATTCTTGAAGGCAATAAAAAGTGTTACTCCAGTGAATATATATATAAACAGAAAGCAAAATGCTTAATTCCTGATAAGGAAGGAAGTTTTAATGGTCTGGTTAGGAGACCAAACCAGCTATGACAGTAAGCCAAAGCCTAATCAAGAAGAAGATTCTGAGTCTTCAATTCTTTGAAGGCTAAGAGAGCTGAGGAAGCTGAAGAAGAAAAGTTGGAAGCTAATTAAGATTAGTAATAAGGTCTCGGTGCCTGTGGCTCAAGCGGCTAAGGCGCCAGCCATATACAGCTAAGGTGGTGGGTTCAAATCTAGCCCAGGCCTGCCAAACAACAATGACGGCTGTAACCAAAAAATAGCCGGGCATTGTGGCGAGTGCCTGTGGTCCCAGCTACTTGGGAGGCGGAGGCAGGAGACTGGCTTGAGCCCAGGAGTTGGAGGTTGCTGTGAGTTGTGATGCCACAGCACTCTACCCAGGGGGACAGCTTGAGGCTCTGCCTCAAAAATAAATAAATAAATAAATAAAAGATTAGTAATAAGGATTAAGGAAAGAAGCTGTCTCCATAACACAAGAGCACAGAATGAAGAAGCAAGTGCTAATATTAAATCTGTAGCAAGTTAGCTAGAAAATGTAGGTGAGGTAATTAATAAAGGTGGCTACACTAAGCAACAGATTTTCAAATGTATATGTATACAAATAATCTTCTATTGAAAGACGATGCCATCTAGGATGTTTATAGCCAGAGAGAAAATGTCAGTGTCAGGCTAGAAAGTTTCAAAGGACAGGCTGACTCTCTTAGTGACAAATGCAGCTGATGACTTTAGGTTGAAGCCAATGTCCATTTACCCCTCCAAAAGTCCTAGGGCCTTTAAGAATTATGCCAAATTTACTCTTTGCTCTATTAATGGAACAAGAAAGCCTGGATGACAGCACATCTGTTTATAGAGTTACTGAGTATTTTAAGCCTACTGTTAAGACCTACTCAGAAAAAAAGATTGCTTTCCAATATTACTGTTCATTAACAATGCAGGTGGGTGGCCACCCAAGAGCTATATGGAGAGGTACAAAGAGATTATTATTGTTTTCATACCTGCTAACATAACCTTCATTCTGCAGCCCCATGTACAAGGAGTAATTTTGACTTTCAAGTCTTATTATTTAAGAAATATATTTGGTAAGCCTACAACTGCCATAGGCAGTGATTCCTCTGGTGATCTGGGCAAAGTAAATTGAAAAAACTCTGAAAAGAATTCACCATTATAGAATTGATTAATATCACTTGCAATTCATAGGTGGTGGTCAAAATATCAACATTTACAGAAGTTTGGAAGAAGTTGATTCCAAACTTCTTGGAAGACTTCAAGAATTCAAAATTTCAGTAGAAGAAAGGATTGTACATATGGTTGAAATAGCAAAAGAAGTGGAATGTGGAACCAGAATATGTGACTGAATTACATGTTAAAACTTAAAAGAATGGGTAGTTGCTTCTTATGGATGAGCACAGAAAGTGATTCTTAAGATGTAATCTACTCCTGCTGAAGATACTGTGAGCGTTATGGAAATAACAGCAACAGATTCAGAAGAGTACATACACTTAGTTGGAAAAGCTGGGGGAAAGTCTGAGGGGATTGACTCCACTTTTGAAAGAAGTTCTACACTGGGTAACATGCTATCAAACAGCATCGCTGCTACTAAAAAGACTTTAGTGAAAGAAAAAGGCAATAGACATAGGAAATTTCATTGTCTAACTTTGAGAAATTACCACAGCCACCTCAACCTTTAGCAAAAAATTTTCTGAATGCTCAACAGCCATCAACACTGAGGCAAAACCCTCTGCCAGCAAAAAAATTATAACAAGTAAAGATTCAGATGATTGGTAGAATTTTTTAGCAATAAAGTATTTTTTACATGTTTAACTGTATTTTTTTAAATGATACATACTATATGTACATATTTTGGGGTACATGAGATAATTTGATACATTAATATTGTCAAATTAGAGTAATTGGAATATTGATCATCATAAGTATTTGTCTTTTTGTTAAATTATTTTCTTTTAGCAATTTGGAATATGTACATTTTAAAATTATGTAATCATAACTTTTATATGCACTTGACTTATTGTGATATTTACTTTATTGAAATGATCTGAAACCAACAGCACAATATGTCTGAGGTATGCCTGTAGGTATGAGTGTAGATTTTCTTAGGAAGAGGGCCATAACTTTCATCACATTGCCAAAAATATCTGTAAAAAGTGTAAGCCTGTGGCTCAAAGGAGTAGGGTGCTGGCCCCATATATGGGAGGTGGTGAGTTCAAACCCAACCACGTCCATAAACTGCAAAAAAAAAAAAAAAAAAAAAAAAAAACCCAAAGTTTAAGAACCACTGCATCAGAATATCACCAGCATCTAGAGGTGGGAAAATAATAAAATCAGACTCTATTACACCTAGATCAGAAAATGAAAATAATAATGGCAGTAGCTGTGTGTGGCCACATGGCATGTGAGCTCAGTCAGGGTATTGTGCTGGAGCAGCCTGGGAAGCGGGTTAGGTTTCTGTGCAGGCCTTTGCCCCACAGTCTTAGAAGTGGAATAGACTTGGGGTCACCCAGGTCAACCTCCATTCAATACAATAATTTTCCAAAATTGTTTACGATCAATGAAGCTTATTTTCCTACTTGAGTGTCAGGATTCTCTCATCAGAGTGCTATAGTTCCTGAAAAGTCTTTTGTAATTTTATACCAAAAAAAATATTTTCTATAGTTTGTGTTCATTTATTAATGCTCTGCCTTAGAACATCCTAAGAAGCAGAGTCTAAGTCTATCTGCCACATGAAGCTTAAGCAGAATGTCTTTTTCTTTTAATCTCAGTAGATTCAGGGAGTGCAAGTGACCCTCAGCTTGACTGTTATTTTTGTATAGAAAAGCTACTGATATGCATTCATTCTGTAGCATGAGATGCCACTGAATTTATTGATCAGTTCTAGCAGTCTTTGTGGAGGAGTCTTTAGGATTACCTAGGTCAGGGATCCTACCATCACTAAATACGGATAGTTCGCCCTTCTCCTTTCCACTTTTGGAAGCCCTTTATTTGCTTCTCTTGTATGATTGCTCTGGCTAGGACTTCCAGCACTATGTTGAATAGAAGTGGTGACATGGGCACCCTTGTTTCTTTCCAGTTCATAAGGGGAATGCTTTCTCCTTTTCCCCACTCAATATGTTAGCTTTGGGTTTGTCAAATATGGCTTTTATTATTTTTAAGCATATTCCTACTAAAAGTCTAGTTTGTTGAGAGATTTTTCACATAGCAGTGCTGGATTTTATCAATGCTTTTTCTGCATCTATTAAGATGATTATATGGGTTTTTTTTTTTTTTTTACATATAATTCCATTTATGTGGTGAATCATACTCATTGGTTTGGTATTTTCCTAGATTTGGCATTAGAGTTATGCTGGCTTCATAGGATGAGTTAGGAAGGATTTCCTCTTTATCCATGTTAGAGAACAGTGTCAGTGACTCTACAGAGGTTTTGATAGAAGTCTTGGATGATATTTTGTATTTCTATGGCATCAGTTGTAATGTCTCTTTTGTTATTTTTGATTGAGCTTATTTGAATATTTTTCTCTTCTGTTCCTGATTAATTTTGCTAGTCACCTATCAACCTTATTTATCTTTTCAAAGAACCAAAGTTTTGTTTCATTGATCCTTTGTATTATGTTATTATGATGACGATGATGAGGAGGAGGATGTTTCCATTTTGTTCATTTTTGATGCAATCTTTGCTGTTTGTTTTCTTCTGCTAGGTTGGGGTTTAATTTATTCTTTTTCTGGCTCTTTGAGGCGTGACATTAGGTTGTTAATTTGTGATCTTTCTGTCTTTTTAATGTAGGCATTTAGATGCTATCGAATTCTCCCCTAGCACTGCTTTTGTTTTATTTCAGAAATATTTGTAGCTAGTGTTGCCATTGCCAATTAGAAAATGTTTTATTTTCATCTTGATTTCATCATTGACTGAAGGATTATTAAGTAGCAGATTGTTTAATTTCCTTGTATTTGTGTAGTTTTGAGAGTTCTTGTTTTATTCCACAGAGTTCTAAAAAGATACATGGTAAGATTTAGATTGTTCTAAATCTTAGAAACTAGTTTTGTGGCCTGACATATCATCCATCTTGGAATATGGTCCATGTACTAATAAGAAGAATGCATATTCTCCAATTTGGGGTATAATATTCTGTAAGTGTCCGTTATGCCCATTTGTTCTAGAGTCCCATTTACATCTACTGTTTCTTTGTTGATTTTCCATTTCAATAATCTGTCTAGTTCTATTAGTAGAGCATTGAAATCTCTGACTATTATTATGTTGCCATTTATTTCTTTCCTCAGGTCTAATAGTATCCTTTTATGAATTTTGAAGCTCCTGTGTCAGGTGTATATTATTTAAGATTATTATATCTTCTTGTTGAGTTGATCCCTTTACTGTGTCTTTTTTTAAACTATTGTTGATTTAAAGTCTATTTTATCTTATTTCTTTTGTTTTCCATTTGTGTGGAATATTTTTTTCTACCCCTTTACCTTGAGTCTATTGGAATCTTCACCAAAAAAGAGTCTAGTGGAAGAAAACAGTTAAACTAACAAAATGGAAACCAAAGAAAAATAATATCAAAGATAATCATAATGAAAAGTTAGTTCTTTGATATTATTTTTAGTTTAGTTAATATAAATAAAACTAACTAAATATGTATTTAGTTAGTTCTTTGAAAAGAAAAAAGTCTATAGAAAACTAACTAAATGGGTTTCTTGGAGACAGCATATAATTGCATTGTATTTTTTTTTAATTCACTCTATATCTTTGCGATGGAGCATTTAGACTATTTAAATTCAATGTTAAGGTTGCTTTGTGATGTACTTTTCCAGTCATCATGTTGACTGGCAAATAGTTGCTTTGTTTTCTCTCTTGTGTTACTGCTTTATAAGAGCAATGAGTTTTTACTTTTGGGTATTTTTACACTAGTGAATTTAGATTATTATTTTCCATGTATAGGGTGCTTTTAAGCATTTTTTTTTATAGAGCTGGCCTAATAGTGACAAGTTCCTTTAGTGCTTACATATCTGAGAAATACTTTATTTCTCCTTCATTTATGAGACTTAGTTTTATAGGATACAAACTTCTTGGCTGTGAGTTATTTTGTTTAAGAACACTAATAATAATAAGCTCCTATTTCCATCTGGCTTGTAAAGTTTCTGCTGAGAAGTCCAAAGCAGAATGTTTTAATAATAGTACAATGCCTTTAGAAAATAATCATCCATTGGGTACCAAATTTTAGCTTAACATCTTAACCAGAATTTATGGTTTATGAAATATGTTTTGGTATATTATCTTATGTTACTTTTAAAACACTTCAGGAATTACTATACCTATCTTTTTTTCATATGGAAAGTTGGGATGTGCTGAGATTAAATGATTTATTAAAAAAATTCCTCTACAACTAAATGCAAAAATCCAGGACTGTGATTTGTGTCTTTACTTTTGGGCCTTCTATTTACTCACATTGCCATGATTATTCAATCATTCTAACATTTATTAAGTGACTGCTAGGCTCTTACTGAATTGTTTTCTCCAGGCAAAATATCCCTAATTCCTTGGATTAAGTCACAAAATCTTCATGAACAGCCTCTTTAAGATCTCTACTGCTCCTCCTGGAAAAACTCCCTACTTTGTCATGCCCCAGTTAAACTGCTGAGTGCCTGGATGATATTTCAGATGTGAAGAACAACCTTAGTTAGCTATTTATTATTTTCTTCTTCCTTCCAAGGCAAATGGGGACTGGGGATTATTTATTGCCTACTGAGTTGGGTGATGTGTGTGAGGATTCAAAGTGGAGGGAACTGAAGGGACATAAATTGTGCAACAGCCGAATGGCTGAATGGACATACTGTAGCAGCTAAGCGGCAGAAGGCAGAGTGTATCATAGTGGCTAGAGGCTGCCTGGAAGGGAATTTTCAGGTAAGAAGAGACAACTGTGAAACGGAAACCAGGAAAGCAACATTGGTAGATAGTTGGGGAAACGTGGAGATAGATGGTAGATACCAATAGATTTCTTCTGTCTGATTTTAGATGTATGTATCTTCGAAATTTTCCAATAAAATTAATAAACATTTTATTTTTCATTTCAGAGTTAGATTTACTTTAGTGATGCATCAAAGTGCTCAGTGTTAAGGTACAAGGCAAGGACAGGGTACCACCCTAGATCTATGACATCTGGGTTATAGATGGAGCCTGGCCATAGATAGTTGTGGGTCCAAAGAAAGAGGGTAGGGTAGCCAAGACCGGGATTCTGAGAATTGTATGGCTCCTTCAGAGAACAGTATATCTGCCTTTGTACATTTGATGGACAACTCTGACCTATTATGTTGTTACACTATTGCAACTCTCGGGTTTCTCTAATTAGAAATGAAACTCTTGTCTCTGTCCCACAGTGACACCCATAACATGCTCATTACTGGTTTTAAGAAAGTCAACATCTTGATTAGTGACCAGACTTCCTTGAGCTTCTGTGGCCTAGGTTTACCTTCTCTGCCACTTGACAATTTGAGATACTTAATGATGGTAATTGGACCCCAATGATTTAAGGAATAGCTCCAGGTTAAGATTGCATAGTTGTGAAGGAGGGTATTGAGTTCTATCACTCTTTACCAACCAGTGCAACCATTCTCCAGCTACCCAATTGACTGTGATGGGTGCAGGGAATCCTACCCAAAAGCACGGCACCCAGGCACTGGGTGTATTTTAAGAAGAAAGAAATTGAGAAAACTGCAGATGTAGGAAGTTCTCTTAGCTCACCAGCTAGTTACAACCTACAGCCTCAAATTCCTGGGCTCAACTGTGGCCTTCTCTCTTGGAGATCCTTATGTGACAGGTTTCCTGCTCTATCCCCAGAATGAAGAAATGATACACAGAGAAACGAGAAACAATCTGGCCAAACAGGCCTTTTTAAGTTCCCCTGAGTTTATTGCATTATGTCACACCCCCTTTTTGGCCAATTACAATTCTATAGGACTTTCCATTCTTTATGAAACCTAAGCATAAAAATATACAGTTTTCCCTGGGTTTCTGGTCCTTCATTTCTTAAGGTACCCATATGATACATAACTTATATTAAATAAACTCTTCATGGTTGGATCTTATTTATCTATATTTTGTTGTAGAGGTCTTAGCCATAAATCTACTAGTGGGTAAGATAAAGAGATTACTTTTTCTTCCTTATAGCTGATACCAATTCATTGTCACCCTCTTCTCTGTGTAACTCCCTCAGCTGAAGGGAATATGCTTGGCTCTGGAAGATACATTACTTAGACTTTGGCCGTTATTTGGCTCACATGGGGGTAAAAATCTGGCCCTCCTAACTCAAAATGTAACTAGCTGTATGGTACAACTTATGCTGCAGAGCTCAGACTAGGGAAAGTCTCCACAAGAGGCCAGGTGCTTAGTTTTGCCCACATGTGTTGCATTTAAGAAATACTCAGCTAGCTCTGTACCAGGAGATAAAGTTTCTTTGAACCATAAGTCAGGGTTCCTCATACCCATATGAAATTTTTGAGCCAGGATAATTGTGCATTGGAACAAAATGAGAATATGATGAGAACCTGCTGATGAAAGAAACTGCCTGAGGAAGAATTATTTGAGATTCGTGGGAATATGGGAAAATTCAATATTTATGGAAATAGTATAGTATCAAAAATAACAAAAACATTCTCCAATATTCTCAGAAACCTTCATATAAGGAATCCCTAAGTGATCAGAATGGAGAACTCAGAAATTTCCATATGACAGTAGTGCCTAATAATACATGTTCTCCTGTACATGAGCCAGTTACCCCAGAATCCTTAAAGTCTGCTAGAAGCTGTTTTCCAGGATGGCCTCTGATAATTCTCACTGCTTCCTATTTATTCCTTTGTGTAGGTCCCTGCCCCATTTAAAAGTACTAGACTGTGTAACCAATAGAATATCTTGGAAATGATAGAGTGTGATTCTGAAAGCAAAATCACAAATGTCATTCATAATTGTAGTTTTCCTAACTTTCTATCTCTTGGATAACATGTTCTAAAAGAAGCAAGCCACCATGTTGTGAGGACACATGACCAAGCCAGAGGTCCACGTGGCAAGGAACTGAGGTCTTCTTCCAACAGCCAGCACTGAATTGCCAGTGATGTGAGTGGGCTATGTTTGAAGTGCGTTCTTTAGTCCCACTTGGGTCTTCAATATCTTGACCTGCCAAACTTTTGACAGACCTTGGGCTATATATATCTAGCTAAGTCATTTCTGAATTCATAAGTTTTGTGATAGTTTGTTATATATCATTAACTAAGTAACACATGCATTTAGTAAAAGAAGTGCTTTAGATTAAGATTCAATCAAAAATACTGATCATCATATAATGCCACATATTTTGTGAAGTTTTTTAGAAAATTATTTTATTCGCTTCTTATAAGTATTATGAATGCATAATTAGGCTGAATTTTTATAGTGGAAAGCTAAGCCTCAAAGCAGTTAAATGACATAACGATGGTCTCACATTTAGAAAGTAAGAAAGTTAGAACACACACAGAATCCTCACTGACTGGAAGTCTTATGTTCTTTCTTCCGGGTTATAATTTTAAAGGGCAGATGAAACCAAAAAAGCCATAGCAAAAATCTATAGGTGCTCGATTAACACTATATCTTTACCATCCTATACTGCTATGCTTGTTATTTTACACCTTTATGGAAAATATAACATTGCTCCATAATCTCTTTTTTATGTTTAATCTAATTTTTTACAGAATTCTTTACTGAGACAAAATGTCAAATTGAAAAACTGCATTATTAACTATGACTATTAAGAAGAAGTAGGCTTTGTGAAAATCAGAAAAAAATATATTATAATAGAACCTTCATACTTGGTCCTACATTAACCACCTCTTTAAGTTGACCTTATTTTTATAGATCAAACATGTACCAGATGTGCTCAATGGAAGGCTGACTTCAACATGCTGACTGCCTCTGTAAGTTGTATCTTGACCACTTGGACTGTGGCCCACAATATTAATTTACCTTCTATAACTTGATCAATTGAATCCAGTCTAATTCCACAAAAGAGTAGAAGGTATGAGGTTTGCCCCTTAATTGTATTATTTTTTCTGTAGTATAAGTTCTTTTTCTGTGTTTTACTGTAATAATTGGGCCTAATACACTATTGTTTATCAAGTGTTGCATTGTAATAATTAGGGTTATCAACCTATTGTTCAAGTGTTGCAGAAATATTTTTTTAAGGGACTGATCTGAAATGTAGGTATGTCCTATAATTACTGAAAATTTTATAGTTAATATAGATGGAATAGCCCAAAGGAAAAATCTAAAAGAACCAACATTGAAGGAAAAGGTTGATCTTCTACATTTTCTGAAAGCAGCAGGCAAAGAAAAATGGCAGAACATCTTAGTGTTAGCAAAACCATAGTTAGCAACATCTAAAAACATAAACATGAGTACTTGAAGAGATATGGTAAGGAAAGAGGAGACCTACAGTGGAAAAGGAGGAAAACTTCCCTTGATGAAGTGACAAGACACCACATTGCCCTGATTCATAAAAATGAGGGCAGTTAACCCCCAAATCTTCAGGCAAGAAGTTGCTAAAAATTTTGCACAGGAATTCAGGGTGGCAAATTTCCAGGCATCAAGTGGTTGGCTTGAGAAATTTAAACAACGATATGAACTTTCCCAGAAAGTGTTGTGTGGTGAATCCAATGAAGTTCTAGCAGGAGTTGTGAGAAGTTCATCAGAAAATTCATGGAGTTCCCTAGCGGCTTCAAAGATGACAACACGTTTAACGCTGAATGTGGACTCTTTTTCAAGGTGATACCTGACAGGATCCTCATCATAAAGGGTGACAAATGTAAGAGCAGAAGATTCAAGACCCTGAAGCCCAAAGAGTTCTTGGTCACTTGGAGATCAAACAAATGTGCATGGATGATTGATGCCCTATTTTGAGGAGTAGGTAAGGAGTATCAATCAAGAAATGAAGGAAAAAATGGTCTTATTTACTGACTGGGCCACCCTCAAGTGTATCTTCTCACAAACATGACACTGAAACTTCTGCCTCCAAACACAACCTTAAAAATCTAACCTCTTGACAAAGTGTCATCGAAACATAAACTGTACTACTCAGCCCAAATTCTGCAGTGGATCATTACTAAAACACAAACCTTGGAAGCAACTTCATCCTCTGAATCCATTAATGCTCTGGATGCTGTCCTCTGAATCAGTTTTGCTTGGAAAAAGTAATTGACAGAAACAATACAAAAATGTTTTAAGAAAGTTGGATTTGTCAGAACCTAAAATCTGTCTGTCTTCTGTGGCAGAATTCAAAGGGGTATATTTTGAAGTTTTTATTGTAATGGCTGATGAGGGGCAACCTGTAATGAACCTGTTCATTTTCCAAGCAGTATTGACTGAAGTACAGACCAGCATAAAAGTGCATGAAGCAGCAGATAAAGAGGTAGAAACAACTGGAAATGACACAGAAATTCTAGAGACTCCGAAAGAAGAGGATGTCAGGCATCTGATAAAGCAATTGGAGTCCATCGAGAGTGCTTTCTCCATTTACGTTAGCAATAAGTATAAGAAACAGACCAAGATTGATTCTTTCTCAGAAAGAATGATTAAACCATAAGAAAACAGTAGATATATTGATTTTGTATGATACTATATGTATAATTTTCCTATGTTTTAATTATATAGAATTTCTTATGGTATTTTCTAATAAAAGCTATACAAGAAAGTAAAGTACATGCACATATCAGTAGGCCTAGTTCCTCATGTTGACCACTTCTGCATGTTGACCAGTTTTGCTCTAGTCCCTTGAGTGGTCAACTTAAATAGACTCTACTTTATTATGTTTTTTTAATTTGGGTATTTAGATAGAAGTGCAATGAAGATCATAACTTATCATTATAACTCTCTTTACAGGATCAGAGAAGAACAGATAAAATGCCACATTAAGGCATAAGTCCTATGTAGTACTTTATGTTTACCCTCATATCCTCAGTGCTGAACTTCATGTCTGGTCCATGGCACTGCATAAGTAGCTGTTGACTATCATAGCATATGATATATGGGCAACTTCATAAAACAGCTCAACTTTTACCTTCTAGCCATGATAGAGTAAAGATTTGCTATAATATTTATATATACATATATTTTCTAGTATATAAAAAGAAATTCATTAATTTGAAACAAAATAATTCAAACACACATTCCTTCATGAGGATTATTTACATTTTATACAATAGTATTAGAGAATGGTGTCTAGAGTCTGAATTTTTAGTTACATTTTAAAAGAGCTATGAAGGTAGGGCAATAAGATATCAATCTTTCAGGCCAGGTGCTCATGACTGTAATCCTAGCACCTGGGAGGCCAAGGCTGGAGAATAATCTGAGCTCATGGGTTCAAAACCAGCCTGAGCTAGAGTGAGACCCCTTTTCTAAAAACAGCTGGGTGTTATGGCAGGCACCTGTAGACCCAGTTACTTGGGAAGCTGAGGCAAGAGAATTGCTTGAGTCCAAGAGTTTGAGGCTGAGGTGAGCTATGAAGCCATAGCAGTCTACCCAGGGTGACAGATGAGACTTTGTCTCAAAAAAAAAAAAAAAAATATATATATATATATATATGTGTGTGTGTGTGTGTGTGTGTGTATATGTATATATATATATCAATCTTTCATTTTGTGCGGAATATATGGCATTTAATAGCTCATTGGATGAACAAACTCGCTTTGTGAATTCAGCTGTTTGGGTAGCATTATCATTTTGATTAAGATAAATATTATGTCACAGAGAAGTATTTAAACAATTTATCTCAAAGTCTACATAAAAAATATACCTGTGGCTATGTGAATACTTCAGAATTATTTTGTTACAAATACTAATATCATATATGTGCATTAGGTTAAGAAAAAGAACAAAGATTTTTAGATGGTGTACTTTAGCTTTGAAATCATTCTCATTGGTCTCCCACTCATTTTACTACAGTATGTCACATGTCAAGTTCTATCTGGAATAAAGGAATTTTTTCTGTCAAGAAGAAAAAAAAACAGATTTGTTTAAATTAATGCTTCATTTTCAATGACTGAAAGGGGTATCACTGCATGTGATGATGACGACATGATTTCTGCCCGCTTTGAGGAATTTCTGCTCACACAATTTGGTGTTGCAGAACCAGGACCTTCTGAGAGAATCCCATTCACTGAGGAACAAGTAAACAGGAAGTTTCAACAAAACGGCCAATGTTGTATGCTTAAACAGATTCATGGGAAGACAATATATCAGTTCTTTGCTAATGGTTGCTTGATTTCTGGTCTTTCAGAAAAAAATGACAGTTTTGTAGACAGACACTGTGTCTAAAGAGGTCATTCTGCTCAATTTAGATCACTTAGTCTTCAGTTCTGAAGAGGAAAACTTGGGGTCAAACTGCCTGAGTTAAATTTCTGGCTCTGCCACTCACTAGTATATGATCTTGAACAAGTTGTATAACTTCTCTGTGACCTTGTTCTTATCAGTAGAATGAGGTTAATAGTGATATTGACCTCAGCAGAGCTATGATAAGGATTAAATAAATCAGTGCATACTAAGTGCTTGGATCAGAATCTGACACATAGTAAGTGCTCATTCAAATTTAGCTATCATGCATTTATTCATTCGATAATTATGTTATTATTGTTGCTTAATAATTCTAGTACAACATCTGGAATTTAGGGAACTAAAAATAGGATCCCTTTCACAGGAGGTATCTTCTCATCCTGAATAAGATCTTTTTAGGGCTTCAAACCACCATATAGGTTACCACAGCAAAAAAGAAATTCTAACAGATTCTAAAAGAATATCTCAAGAGGTCATAGAGGAAATTCTTCTCAGCTCTTGTGATAGATAAAAGCTTATTTCCTCCCTTCTCATCAGCTTCCACTATTGATGACTAGATTCCACTCACATGTGTTGGAAAAGAAACTCTATCTGGCTGGGCACAGTGGCTCACACCTATAATGTTAGCACTTTGAGTTCTGCGTCAGATTCTGATCCAAAGGTGGAAGAGGTTGAGACCAGCCTGAGCAAAGTGAGACCTCATAGTTAGTAAAAATAGAGAAATTATCCAGACATTGTGTTGGGGGCCTGTAGTCCCAGCTACTTGGGAGGCTGAGGCAAGAGAAGCACATGATCCCAGGAGTGTGAGGTTGATGTGAGCTAGGCTGACATTATGGTACTCTAGTTTTGTCAACAGAGTGAAATTCTGCCTCAAAAAACAAACAACAACAACAACAACAAAAACAAGAAAGAAAGAAAAAGAAACTCTGTCTGTATTGTAGGAAGAAAGAGGTGCAGGAAGAATTAGCCCACTCCTTCCATTTGGTAGGCTCTCCACTAATGTCATACTCCTGGCCTCTCTCAACTGTCACCACTTAAAAATGCAATGGTTGGATTTGTAAAGTGAAATAAACAGATGTGTTATTTTGTATGTGTTAATATTTACATTACATTTGATATTTGAAACCTGCTATAAACTCACTGCCCCCTGAGTCTGCCTGTTTCTTTTAACAAGCGGGTAGTAGGAAGTCCAAGTCTAAAGGATCTACAACAGGATTGTTTTCATTTCACAGATGGAAGAATGATAGAAGCTAAGGCCCTTGGAAGGCAAATAATTTGCCCCTTCCCTCCTTCTTTCTGGACTATAGTTGTATTTCTATCATTCATATGGATGTGTAGGTGATAATATATTAGTTTTATAATAGTATTCAGTACATTGGATACCTTTTTCTCATTCTTGAGATAATTTCCTAAAAAGAATATGTTTCAGTTCCATTCAGGTAAACGTAAAGGCTCTAAAGTCTCCATCCTTTTTATGGTTGCGTAGTATTCCACAGTTTACATATAACACAATTTGTTACCCTCTGTTGCCCAACCTATAGTGCAGTGGCAACATCATAGCTCACTGAGACCTCAGACTCCTGGGCACAAGTGATCTTCCTGCCTCAGCCTCCTGACAAATTGAGACTATAGGCTCATGCTCCCAGGACTGGCCATTTTTTGTATTTTTTGTAGAGACAGGGTCTCAGAATGGTCTCAAACTCTTGGCCTTGATTAATCTTCATGACTTGGCCTCCTAAAATGCTAGGATTGCAGGCAGGAATCACATGCCAGCCTTACATAGAAAATTCTTGGTTAATGGTGTCACTGTCATTATCATTAGGATCATCATTATTATTAGCATCTCAAAGAAAATATTACATGCAGTGGAATATTACTTCCAAAGAACATAGTCCTTCCAGAGACCAAACAATCGCTTACACTAACACGTCATGAGCACATCTTATAGTGTCAGCAAATGGAGCTGTAAAACTCAAATTGAAACATGTTAAAAGTCCAGAGGAAATCCACTGATATTTTGATGGGAAATTGTTAAATGTGGGTTTTAGAAAGGCAATTTGGGTATCAGGGTGGAGAATATACTGGAAGGTAGAATAGTCTGACGGCCTGGCAAGTCAGGTTCAAAAGATCAAAGACCTATTTTTAATTAGGGAGATACAGTAGAAAAATGTCTCAGATTCTTGATTCTTCATTTCAGGAACTGAAATAACTTCTCTATCATTTAAGTCATACCCAAGTTCATGTTCTTTTAAAAAATAGTAGCTAATATGTTTCATCCAAATTTCCTAAAATGCTTTACAAATTTCTAAATAACTCAAGACACCAAGCTAATACAGCTGATTAAGTTATGAAAAGTTTAGATGTTTTTCAAAAGAAATATTTTTGATGGATATACACTGTTCAATAACAAAAATAAACTTCCAAACAAAGTTCTTCTAATAATTTGGATCTATCAGGTATAGAACACAAATGTCTTAATGCTATAATTGGGTAAATGAGGTGAAGGCTATGTTGATTAGTAGGATGTAAGCACTCCAATTTGTACAAATAATCAACACATTGAAATCCCATAATGGCATAAATGTATTCATGATCTATGTACAAATGACTAAATAAAAAAAAAAATTGACATGCACCCTTGCAATA
>CAUYQV010071704.1:0-32340 GCA_963574575.1 Galagoides demidoff | reverse complement strand
ATCACTAAGGTGCCACAGAGAAACAGAAATTACCAGTTTCCACCCACTAGCCCCTGTTCACCCTTTAATTATCGCCAATAGCAGTCTGTATTTTTGTAATCTCAAAAATGTGATGTGAACTGTTTTCTGAAGTGATGGATTACACACAAAATTAAATCCAATACCAAATATTTCAGACGACATAATACAACGAAAGTCAGCGTGGACAGTCACGAGAACAGCTGAGTGAAACAGAAAGGAGGGACAGCTGAAATAAAGTCGGTGGGTGTTTAAAATTTTAATATGAAGAAGGGTAACAGAGAGAAGGGCGAAATCACGAGGAAGACATTTTTCTATTATTTCATACAATGATAACCAGCGACCATATACAACATGCGTGATTCTACAAAAACCAGTCATTTTATCACCACCAGGGTATTTATTTTTGCCTTGGCCTGCCGTAAAGGAGAGCATGAAGCCGCATAAGGTCTTGTTTTGTTTATTTTGCCGTTTTTGTATCATTAATCATTTGAGTGCTAGATGTTCCCCCGATGAGAGTGATGGCATTTTGCCATTAATAGTAGATGGATTTGAGACGGGACCTGCCTCACTAGCATAACCTCCTAAACCTGAATCTGTAGTCAATGGAAATTTCTCCTGAATCACCACTAATTACGCAGGAATGTAGCACAGGTCAGGATCCCAAAATGTCCAGATGCAAAACGATAGAAAGAATTGAATTCAATAAATAGTTGGTATATACTTTTCACATTAGACTAAATATTCCATTGAACAGTTATTTTTTGCAGGCCATGGTTACCTGAAACTCTAAGCCCGCAGCACAGCCACCCCGATGCAGGCTCCCTGGGTTACCAAGGAAACCATTTCACAGACATCCACATAAATAAACTGTAGACAGTAGGAGGAAACACCACCAATATAGAAACCATTTCACTTGATCATTTTTATTGCTATGAGAAAAATATCTATCCCTGAGGCCCAGTGTGACCAAAAAAAAAAAAAATAGAGAACCAGAAGAGCACGTCACGGGCAAGCACAGTAGTTACTCCTTCTACTCAGGATACAAGAATTAACCATGGGAAAGTTGCTAAAATTGACAAAATTCTCAAAATTTTAGAGATGCGCACCAGGAAAGACCTATTTTCATTTGAACTTTGATGGTGCACTCCCCTACACATCCCCTCCCCAAAAGGTCTTTATATTTTATTTCTTTATACACCAAATTCTCGGGAAAAACAAGCAGAGACCATTAGGCTAAGTAAACAAAAGCTCTGAAATACTGTAAAGTTGCATTCTCAAATCATTTGAGTTGCTTGTAAGAAGCCATGTCAGGCTGTGATTTTATGCACAAATATTTCTATCTGGTGTCTGAAAATTACTGGATGGCTACATATAAACCTAGCCAAACAGAAACAAAAAACAAAATGAAAAAGAAAATCTTCCTTTAGGTGTTAGGACACTGATTACACGAGGCGATAGGGTATACCTCTTTTCGATAATTACTTAGCATTAGGTACCTATGTTGACTTACTTAATTAATCTTTGGATGGGTAGACTGCACTCTTCTGCTCTTGCTGGCTGGCCACACTGCCCACTTTCTTTGTTGATATGTTCCTCTGTTTTCCTCTGTGACACCAGTTGCTTCCTCATCCCAGGGCATCCAGCAGGGCTGATCAAGCACGGTTCCCCCAGGATGCAGAGGTGGCCTTGATCTCTGCTTCTCTGCCAGAGTGACACCATCAGAGAACGGTGGGAGCTCAGATCCTGCCACAAAAGTCCCTGCTGCTGCTTTCCTATCCATCCTTTCCCATGTCAGCCTTTGGAAGTTCCTTTAATTTAATCAATTTCTTTGGATTCTTGCAGTGCAATCCCCTTTTTCCGTAAATTTACCAAAGTGGATTTCATTTCAGTTGAGCCAAAAAACTCTAAAGGATAACCCAGGAATATGCCTCTGACTGTTGTTGCAAAAATATTTCGTCGTAATAATAATTACTCTAGCTTCCCCATATAATTAATGTATAAAATATTCTATTTTCATACAACTTTCTTGACTGACTTTAAAAGGATGCATTATTTATAATTGCCATCTTATGCAAAACTAATCGGAGTCATTTGTTTAAGTTTTAGGGGATACAGCAACGATTGTCCAGACAGAGGGATCTATGCCAGGCAAACTTCACACTGAGTCCCAAGTAGATTTCAGTGAATGGAAAATAACATCTGTATTTAGAAACAGGTATAAACCTACAAAAAAAAATAATGGAAACTGATAAATATGTCGTGACTCTATGACATTCTTAGAGATAATTAAAACAAGAGGAGGCTCACTTCTGTTAAAACAATGTGTAATATTAACAAAAAGTATTTGCATTTTATTTTGTTCTTCTTTGTTCAATAATTCCGCACCTAACAAGTGTCATACGGACCAGGTATTGCCTACATGCCAAAGACAGAGCTATGAGAAAAAAGATGAAAATGTCCTTGTCTTCCTGAAGGTTATATTTTTGTTAGAAATATAAACAATAATTCAGTAAGAAAAAATATGATAATATATTTGATCTTGACAAGTCCTAAGGGGGGCGGGAGTACAAAAAGGACAGGCAGGTCAGAGAGGGCTCAGGGAAGACCCAGAGAAAATGGAAATGGACTGAAGATCTGGAGGACAAAGAGCTGTGGGGATGTTTGACAAAAGATGGAAGAGAATAAATTTTATCACAGTCTGTTTTCTATAAAATCTTTTTCTACGGGTGGTGCCTGTGGCTCAAAGGAGTAGGGTGCTGGCCTCATATGCCAGGGGTGGCGGGTTCAAACCCAGCCCTGGCCAAAAACTAAAAAAAAAAAAAATCATTTTCTAATGCTAAATAACGCAGACAGGTGGAGGGACACTGAAGGGTCATTATGACATAAAGAATGCAAGTCCCTGAAGCCATAAAGAGTCTGATGTAGCCAAAGGAAAAAGAGTCCCGGTGAGAACTCAGAACGACATTTTAGTGAAGCAGAAGGTAGGGTAGCCTGAGACTGAGTTGGAAAGGAAGGCTGGCCCAGATTGGAAAGGGCCTTGGAAGCCTTGCCGGAATACTGTAGTGCATTTGAAATGAGATGAGAAGTTGTCAAAAGATTTTTTTAAAAAGACGAGGGGCACGTCTTTCAGAAGCTATGTGTGTTACCTTGATGGTGGCGATGATTTCAAAGGTGAACGCATATGTTCACCCATCAAATTGTCTCCTTGAAACATGAACAGGTTTTTCATGTATCAATGACACCTCAAAAAGCTGTTAAATTTTGTAATCAGGAAAGTGATATGAATCAATTAATATTTTTAAAAGATCACTCTTCATCTTCCATGAATCAGAAATGAGTACTTAAAAAAACAGCACAATTACAAACTGTTCTGTTTAAGCCAGATTTGTTCAAATCTCATGTTGGATGTTGAGTCTCGAGGGAGATTTTTTAGTGGATGCAAACCTCTCTTTTGAGCAACCGCAGATCTTACATCAACTGAAGTGTGTCAGGGAGGGCTTCTCCCTGACTGTGATGTTTCTAGCCCAACTCCAAACTATTATCTCCCAGTTCTCACAGCATTTACCACCACCTGTATTCATCTTTTTAATTTAGTGCATACTTCTCCTCATGATGAGGGAGCTGCAGGAGGATGGAACCTGTTCTATCATCTTCTTTTTTTTCTTTTACCACTTAGATTGTATTTTTTAGAGTAGTTTTAGGTTTATAGAAAAATTGAGTGTGCATGGATGGAAAGTTCATATATATCCCATGAACACAGTCTTTCTTACTATTAATATTTTTGCATTTGTTGTTAAGTGGCAAACCCACATTAAATCAGGATTGTTAACTAAAGTACATAGTTCATGGTAGGGCTCACTCTTTGTGTTATACGTTTGTGTGTCTACGAGTTTTGACAAGTATATAAGGAGACGTGTCCTCCACTATTGGGGAATATACAATAGTAATACTCTAATCTGTCTATTCATTTTCCCTTCCTCCCGCCAACCTCCTGGCAACACTGACTATTATTTTTTTTTACTGTCCCCATAGTTTTGTCTTTTCCATACTGGCATGTAGTTGAAATTAAATATTATGTAGCCTTTTCAGATCCTCTTTATTCACTTACCAACAATCACTTCACGGTCTTCATTTCTTTTTATGACCTCATATATTATTACAATTGCAAAGTATTTTGTTGTCAATATATATCATAGTTTGCTTATCCCTCTACCTATTGAAGGACACCTTGGTTGCTTCCAAGTTTTGATAATTATGCAGAAAGCCACAATAAACATTTGTGTGCAGTTTTCGTGTGAACCTAAGTTTTCAATTCCTGTGGGTAAATACCAAGGTGTGATGGTCATTTCTGAACCGCAGGATGAGAGTTTATATTTTAAGAAGGTTCCTACTGCCTCCCAAATTTGCAGTGCCATTTTTTCTTCCCACCAGCGATTACAGAGAGTTTCTAGTCCTCCACAAAGCTGCCAGCGTTGGGGGGTGCCATCCTTTTTTAGTTTAGCATCCTCACAGATGTGCAGTGGTTTCTCATCATTGTTTTTATATTCACTTTAAATCCTCAGTGTCTAGAATAATGCTTGACAGAGAAGAGGCACCTGCAGGGTGTGCCCGTGTGTGTGTGGGTGTGTGAATGAGGAAATAAATCAACCTAAGATCTATCAAAACTAATAATGGGAAGATTCAGATACATTGCCCACCATCAATAATTTTAGCTTATTAGCTGAGTACAGTAAATAAAATTATCAAGTATTTGGACAAAAAGTCCATACTCATACTGCAAAAAAGAAAAGGATATTGGAATAACGGACAAATGAACATGGAGTTCTTGGACAGGGGAACTCAAAGTTTTAGAGAACTCTCAAGATAAACTTCGAAGATACCCAGTATTAATAAAAATTCTAGAGAAGTTGTACGTTGTTGGATTTTTTGTTTTTTACATTGACATAGTGTAATTGACTGGAAAAAATGCACTAAGGGAAGAATATCTCAATGAAACCTATAACACATTTTCTCTGTATCAAGCAATTCTTACCTTTTTTTTTAAAGGGGAAAAATACTAGTCTCATCTCTCCAATTGCTTCTTCTTTCAAGACTCAAATGATATTCTCAGTTGCCTCTTCCACATCACTTGACTGCAATCTCACCTTCCATTTATTCTTTGGCATGAAAATTATTTTTTCCATAATATCCTTCTGTTGAAGTTAAAATTCTTTAGTGTCTAGTTGTACTTTCAAATATTTTTTTTTGCATAAGTAGCACTTCTAATAGGAGACTTGTCAAATAATTTGTATTTAGGAATGATTCTCTTCCTAAGTGTATGGGAAGAGAATTATCCTGTTTGTATACACATTCACGCTTTGAACTTTCTTTGTACCAGATACAGAACTAAATGTCTTGCCTCCATTACTGGATATAATCTTTATAGTAATCCACTGTTTCAGTTGATCTTGGCAATAATCCTGTTTTTTAGTCCCTCAATTTCATGTCTAAGAAGAATGATGTTCATAGAGTTTAGGTTTCACAGAGGCACACGGAAAAATTGAGATCAAATTACAGTCAGAATTTGAGATCAGGTCTGTGAATAATATTGACATCTTTTAGGCAAAAACATAAAGAGATAAGAGATACAATAAAATTCACAGAGAAAGATTTGAAGGTAATCCTTACCCTGAAGAACTTCACCAATGCTTCCCCCACGGATAGCCTGTTTTGTTAATCAAGGACAGAACATCCATTTGTGGAAATCATCTATCAAGAAGTTAGATATTAGGATTATTTGCCTTCCAGGGTTCCTTTCATACATTTCCAACAAAAGGAAAATGTCATACTGCCAAGGTCTTGATTGGGTCAGGCAAACCCAAGAGCAGCTGGTTCTTTTCTTGGTTCACATCTGTGTCTAATAATTCATGCTTGACTTTGATGTAATCACTGGCAAGTAACAGTTTCCCAAACCCAGGGTTTAATCCCAAGAATAAAGGTTCATGACTTGTATTTTTAAGAACTTAACCCATTTTCTCCTAAATCCCATTATCTCTCAAGTACATGTGATTGAAATAACTCAGCATTGGTATACAGCCCTAATAGTGACGGGCACTGTTTGTGCCAATGTTTAATAAGCACTACGTCATACAAGGGTTACATTCATTTTTTTTTTTATTGAATGGTAACTATGTACATTAATGCACTTCTGGGGTACAGTGTGGGGTTTTCACATGCAATCCGAAGGGTTACATTCATTTTTGAGCACGAATAGTTACTCTCGAATTTATTCTTGTAAAGTTTTACCCTTTATGTCCTTCCTAACTGACATTTTATTACCATGTTCTTTTATCCAAACGCTCCAGTCTTGTGTAAGCTTTGTATGATCCATTAACAGGAGAAACTCTAATTTATTCATTCATTTAGTCAGAAAACTTTTATTAAAAGCCCAGAATTTCCCAGCACTGAAAGGTGCTAGAGATGAAAGAGTAAATTATTCGAGACTCTAAATCCATGTCAAAGAGAAGAAAGTATAAAAATTAAAATAATCTTAATAATTGTATATAACAAACTATCATTTGTGCCCTCCTCTGTTTCTCAGATCCGAGGTCAAGGCCATAACATAGGAGGGAGAGTTCAAGCAAGAGACATGAAGAGACTGAAGCCCTTCTGGAAAGTTTCTCGTAAGTACAGACCACATTTTAGATCCGTGTTTTTCTATGTGATGTCTACACATTCATTTTAATCCAACTCTGTGTCTTTATTCCACTGCACTCTTACTCTCCTGCCCAACATATGATAAAATAAATGGTCCATAGCTGCATGATGTTGACTCAAACAGGTCTTCAAAATGGCAAGACCGCAGATCTGTCTATTTCTGCCATTCAGAAATTTTTCTCTTTAAATGCAACTGTTGAGTGTTGTCCCAACTGCATAGCATTTGGTCTTTGTGTCTCTGAATTGCATCCAAGACAAATGTAAGAATTGCTGGCACCTATGAAATTCCATGGTCTTTCCGAGAAAAGTTGTGCTTGCAGTGATGAAGAATCTTCTTCTTATATTCCCTTAAGACATTTCTTCACCGTGCTCAGAATTCAATACAAGGCTTTTCATGTTTGGTTCAATACTGTATCCCACATATAGAAGACTGTCCTGCACGAGGTAGGAGCTCATCCACCATTCGGTGAAATAAATGAAGGAATTATTTCCTGCAGTATATTTACTCCAGGGCATAAAATACTACTTTATCTAATATTGCTGCAATATACCCTCTTCTGCATTGTGAAAATCAGAATTGTTGTTTTGGAAGACTCCAATTCAATGCAATCAGGGTTGAATCTCAGACTCAAATTCCAGATTATATAAAAGCTGATCAGATAATGCAAGCCCGACTGGGAAGACTGTGGACTAGTAGACAAGCCATGGAAATCCAGGAGAACATCCTCCTTGCTGCCAGCTGTGAGCCCAATTCCAGGAGCAATAGTAAATCTCATTCTTCCTTAATGAATCCACATAGGCAACTTCGGAACTGCCGTCTTAATATTTTAAGCAATGTTATTTGTTGAGGTGAAAGTGAAAGCAGGCAGTGGTACCAAAAGCTGCCCTTCAATCAATTTTTTCCTGATTCTTTGAAGGATTGTCAGATACATTGCGTGTAGCTGATAACTAGATGGCACAGAACAGTTTCTCTTACATCTTGCCCCATTTACGTTTTCAGAAAAGGTCATAGAGTCAAGTTGTCTTCAATCATCACCTGAATAAGAAACACGCACATCCAAACACCTTCATCTGTAGCAAGGGTTTAATTTTCCTTAAGGTGTTATCAGAAGGAGACATGTAGGTTTCGTTGGCATAAGGATGCTGTGACAGAATGCTCTTCCTCTTTTTTCTTAGTAAAATTAACTCCAGTAAACTTGAACACAAACATGTTTTGCAGGTAGTAATTGTTTACTTATTTTCCTCAGAGTGTTTGCAGAAAGGATTGTTGCTCACTCTGGTCTATCTAAAGGAGAAATAATCTCACAGAGGAATCCCCTGTGAATTTGTCCACAAGCAAATGTCCCGCTAATTTTAAAAAATATTTTAAAAGCACCACTAGTAGTTGGTGTTCAGATTTTCAGGCCCCCTCAGTAACCAGTTTCTGACACAATCCCATCAAGGGTTGCAGACTTCGATTCAGAGCATCCAGGATTCATCCTCACTTTTGTGTTCTGGAAATACTCTCCCTTTAAGAAGAAGAGGAAGGGTAAGAGGAGCTGGAGAGGACGTCCTCCCTCCCCTCCCCTTCCTCATGTCATAGCATGAGTGAGGATCGAACACTATTTCAATTTTTAAAATGTTTGAGCCTTTTTTCATCCCAAATAATTAAATCTGACATACCTTTTGTAGATATTTACCAGGAGACTACTTCTTTCTTAAAATTGAGTCTGACTTTCCACATTATAGATGAAAACATCGGAATGTGAACTATATCTCAGTCCCCGGGAGCTGTCTAGGGACCCGTCTTTCATTTCAGTGAACTCTTTACTCCTAAATTGTCACCACAAACTGTAATACATTCCAGTCCTTCCTGGAAATCACTTCTAAAAGTCTGCTCTAAGCTCTGGGAGAATGTGTTTAATCAATGTTTTGTTTGAAAGATGTTGTTTTATAATACTATGTATAATTATATGATGAGAGATTATTTTGTTATGTATTTACAAAAAATTCCAGGAAATAAATAAATAAAATAATAGAAAAAGTGATATGCATTATTTAAAAATAGTATAACCAAATTGATTATTTGAAAAAAGCCTTTTATAAAACTTTACAACTGTGCGATATATTTTTTTTTTTTATCCACACCCTTGGTCTCATTGTCAGGTTGTAAATACAGTTTTGTAAATAATACTATAACTCAGAGGCTGAGGTTGATGGTGCTGAGAGCTTTGAAGTGGTACAGTGAAACATTCTGATGTCAGAATTTCTGATTTATTAGTCCTACTACTTACTTATTTGTCTTCTAGCAACATATCGAGTTCCCTGAGCTTTGTTTTATTTTTTCTAATTTCAGATTACTATAAGGTTGCCTATGGTAAGGTTGCATTGGTTACATTTGTAGGGGGAAGTCCGAGTTATAATTGTGTCTTTCACTGAGGAAGTGTGCCATTGACCCTTACATTGTACCTATCAGGTGGGAACTTGCCAAACCCAGCACCCCTCCTTCCTGAATTTGACTGTGTTTTTTTCTTATGTGAGCTGGTAGTTGTTAATCTACCAGTTTCAACTTAATATTGAGTACATAGGATGCTGGGCTTTCCATTCTTGTGATACTTAATAGAATGTTCTCTAAAGCTTTCCTGGTAAATACTAAAGATACAAAGTCTCCATCTTTTTATGACAATGTAGTATTCCATGGTACACACACACCACAGTTTGTTAATCCATTCATGAGTCGATGGGCACTTGGGTTGTTTCCACATCTTTATGATTGTGAACTGAGCTACTATAAACATTCACGGGCAGATGTCCTTATGGTAAAATGACTTTTTTCCTTTTGGGCTGATATCTGGGCTTCATTTTATTATGTGCTACGATCCGAATGTTGGCAATATGCCAAATTTACATGTTTAAACCTAACATTCAATGAGATACTGTGAACAAGTGGGTGCTTTTGAGGTCATTGGATCATGAGGGCTCTACCCTTATGCATAGGGTTAGTGTATTTATAAAGGAAGGTCAAGGGAGACAACAGGCTCTTCCTACCACATGAGGACACCATGTATCCATCTGTGAGGAAGAGAATGAGCCCTCACGAGACATTGAATCTGTTAGCACCTTGACATTGGACTTTTTAGCCTCTAGAACTGTGAGCAATAAATTTCTGTTGTTTATAAATTACCCAGTTTAAGGGATTTTTTTATAGCAACACAAATGGACTAAGGCCTGAAGGGACTATGACATCATCTATAAAGCATTTTTAGAAAGCATCCTTAAAAAGATAATGTACGTTAATGTTGTTTATTAAATTATGAAAACTATACAATTGTTCTTTCGGTGCTCTGAGAAAATTTACATTTTGAAGTATTAAGTATCTTCCTTATATTCAAATTCACTTATAAATTGGTTGTGTTTCTATTTTGTGTGTTTTTGTTTCTGTTATTATATGTTTTAGAATGATCCTGACAATTTATATGAAAAAATCCTACATGGTTTGATGGCTGTTGTGTTGAACCTGTAGATCAGTTCAGTCTTATAAACACTGACATTATAACACCACTGAGCCTTCTAATATACAAACATGGAATCCATCTGCTATACCTTCTTTGATTTATTTCATCAGTATTTTATTATGTACATATTTTGTAAATTGTCTACTTATTTCATGCATTAGTATGCTAGGTGATTGTTTTATTTTATTTCAATGTCTAATTATTCATTGTTAGCATATAGAAATATAATCGGATTTGCATATTGATCTTGTAACTGGCCATCTTGCTAAACTCACTTTTTTGCTTCAGTATCTTTTTGTATATTTTTAGGATTTACAAGTATAAAACTTTACAAAGTCATTTTCTTTTCTTTAAATGTTTCTTCCTCTACATCTTCTTCTTTTTCCAATTACATATATTTTCCAATTTCCAAAACGCATTTCCAATTTCTAATACATATAATAAATATACACATAATTTCAGGTTTGTTGACCTTGTGGGGCTGTAGCCCCAAACCTAGTCTCTTTACCTATTCCTCCCCACTGGTTAGATTGTTTGTTTTACTTTTTTCTATTTCTCAAGATGCAATAGGTTTCACCTGTGTTCTAAAACCAGATTCTGTGTTCCTTCCCAAAATGTTTTCAGGCTCTATTTTGCTGGAGAAATGGGGGAGACCAGGGCTTCCTGTCTTCCTTTCTTACCGTCCTTTACTTCAGGGCGAAGGATTCTTTTCCAGGACACTCACTCTACTTTTAATCTTGTTTGTGAGCAGTGACTGAGGTCCATGAAGAGAATCCTAAAGGTAGAATTAATTTTTGTTCCCCAGGTGGTTCTATATCCCTTTCTTAGATTATTCTGTACTTTGTAATTCATTAAGCTCTTTAGCTGAATTCTTAAGTAGTACCAGTGTCTGGCAGTGTCTTCCCCAAGGGAGCAAACGCTCACCTCTCATTTTTCCTTGGAGGCAACTGTCTTTCTTTAAGTTGTGGATTAGTTGGATGCTCTGAAACCTTAGTTTTTTCATGGGTTCAATAAGAAAAGTTGTAATTAGCTTGAATTATTCATTCCAAATATATACATATATCTCAAAATATCAGAGTTTCAACCTACTGTAACCTATCAGTATATACATTTTTATTTGTCAATTAAATATCAATGAATTAATGGTATAAGTTTTTAAAAGTGGTGAATCTCCTGATTGTCTAGATTGTTCTTGCTGTTGTGTGATCTTGGGATGTGTGTAGTAAGGCTCTTTTGTCTCCCTCCAGAACTCACCATAAACTGGAGTTTTACAACCTTAGAACATGATCACTTTAAAAACAAAGCAAAATCAACCAAAAAAATAATGAACAAATAATAATTTTTGTACTTTCCATAGTCCTTCCTTATGAAGATTCATTTCTTACCTCTCCTTAAGACCTAGAGATCCTAACAGTTGACTATTCTCATTGGCCCTAGTTCATGTCAGACCCACACAGCACAAATCCAGAGTAATCTGCCATGTGTCCCATTTGGCACTGAAATAAATGATAAGATAAACTCAGTGTCCCCAAGAACAGGTAAAATTAATCAGTTTTCCACCAGTCTTCTTGTTGGTCACCCATAGTAGCTCTAGATCAGAGACAGTGCTAATAGTCACTATGGATGGCAGATTGGTCAAAGAGCAAAGATCTTCACAGTCTATATTGATGCTAATAAGCTTATTGCAAGCCTCTTATTTAGGATTTCTTGTCCTCAACCTTTCAACTCTTCTCCTTTCAGTCTTCTGAAAGGTAAACCATTTTTTACTGTCAGTCAGCCTATGAATATCCATATTTTGGGCCATTTTTCTTTCCCTGTAAAGTTAAGATCAGCTGCACTGCCAATAGTTTCGTGTTCACCACTGCCTTACAGGTCAACCCCCTAGTAGGGCTGCAAAATTAGTCACCTACTTTCAGATCACACTAAAATCCTAGCCAACCACCCGTTAACCAAACTTGGCCCTTCCTTCTTCTACCAGTTACTCATGAGGTAGACTTCATACAACCATAAGATGGAGTTAAGAGAGGCCAGTATGATATTGAATACAGGTGGGGGTCTGCATCACTGTGAGGTCCTGCTCATGCCTGATTCCTAATGTGCTCCTTCAATTTCTGATGATTTGCTGCAAGGGCTCCCATCTTCAGAACTTAGAAGTTCTGATAGAATCATTCTTTGTCCATATGGTCTCTTGATACCCCATAGTCAAACAGTCCATCTCTACTAGAACCTGATAGCACACCAAGAGCTTATTTTTACATGGGGAAAACCTACATGTTACAAGGGATATGGCTTTGTCTTAGAACCCTAAGAGTTCTATGTTGTAATTCTCCTGTTGAGGCTGGTCATAAAATTCACATGACATCTGTTTTTCCACCATGAATATCTCTAAAATCTCTGCCTAATTTTATGGCCCCAGCATCATTTCTCATTGTCCCACAACTTGAACCTGCTACAGAATTCTTCCCCTCTCTGGGTCCAATCAAAGGCTGGCAGACCTCCATGTCACCAAGTGAATGGGTTGGAATAGTGAGGAATATGTTGCCTCCTGACCAATGACATGCTTCAAGCATCAGGCTTTGGGGGGCAGGAGGGTTTCAATGCAATAAGATGTTGTTTATTAGGAAAGGATGTTCCAGCATGCCTCAGCCCAATGGATAGCAAAGTACTTAATGTAACTTGCAGGCCCCAAAGTCTGGGAAGGTTTATATCTTCTCAGATGTGTTTTACCACGGTTTCCCATATACTTGTCATATCTTGTTCATCCAGTATAACTCACATGATGGCAGCAATTGAGTGGAACAATGTGTTCTTCTGCAGAATATCCAAAAGGTCCAAGTCCTTTTAAGCTACATTATGGGTGGAGGAAAGGAGAGCAAAGTAGTTCATATTGCATATTGATTCATAACCAGAGTCTGGCAATCTTTGAAACAGCTATAGATTCCCTTTCCCCAATGCATCCTTACATGAAAAAGGCAATAGATCCCTTGGGGATATGGGAGGATTTGTAGTTGGTGAATTTGCTGTGTTATTACAAAGTTCTTTCTCACAGAGTTTCAACCTGTCCTTCAATAATTGGGTTCTGAGTCTAGGAACTTATTTAAACTTATATGTAGGAATAAACTTTTTTTTTATTAAGTCATAGCTGTGTACATTAATACTATCATGGGGTATAGTGGCTTGTTTCTATATACAGTTTGGAATACTTTCATCCACTGGTTAACATAGCTTTCATGTCATTTTTCACCCACTGGTTAACATAGCCTTCATGTCATTTTCTTAGTTTTTGTGTTTAGACATTTATATTCTACATTTAGTAAGATTCACATGTACCCTTATAGGATAAATCATAGGCGTGATCCCACCAATCGCCCTCCCACATGTAGAAAGTACCTGTAAGTAGATTACCTTCTAGATCCCCTCATGAAATAGTCAGCTGGTGAGTGCTTTACCCTTCCATGAGATATGCACTTGGAAATGCCCATTCTGACTATTTCCTCAACCATTTGACTTTTCTGCCTCACTAATTCTGAGCCATCGTTCTTGCTGAGTTTCACAGAATCATTCTCGTGGCACATTAGTGCCATCATCAGGAGCCCTGGGTGTTACATTTTGTATCTCAGGAGTACTCCTATTTCTGTATATACACCCTTATTCAAATTACTATTCTTTTTTTTATTTTTATTATTGCCGTCTCAGGACTCCATCCCATATATGCTCTCTCAGCTTTTTCTGGCAAATAAGACACATTGTAGACATATTCTAAAGGCCCTTTAACCTATAATACTTATTTTCCCTTAGAAAGTCTAGATTCTCCTCATTGATACTGTGCTAATATTTGACACTGTTATTTGTCTTATTGACAACAAAAAAAGATAAAGTAGATGCTAGGAGTGGGGTGAGCATGGTCTACTGTGAGTATTTCCATGGTCTTTAGGCAAGAGGGCAGGGTCAGAACTAGGGTAACAACAGTAAAACTCCTAGAGGACCCTGGGTCTTGATGGATCCTTTACTTGCACAACTTTGAGAAAGACTGTCTCCTGAACTATGTCCGCTAAGACCTCACTCACCTCCCATAGCCCCAGCTGTGCAAGAACAGAAGCACTGTTCTCTCACCAGATGGTGGGTGGGTGTGTCACTTTTGCAAGCCTAATGGGTTCAACAGAATCTAAAAAATGAAGCATCCCAGCTACAACTCCCAAGTATCTCCTTTTCAAGCTTCATAACCCCACTCCTTCCCTGTCAGACTCTTAAGTTTGGTATATATATTAAAAAAAAATGCCAAGACTGAGAGTTTAACCTTCTCCAAAGCTGTGCTATTTTATGATTAAATCATGACACACAGTCCCCATTTTGTGTCCTCCAGCTGCAAGAAATTAAAGGTTCCTTAAATACTATTAAAAACACTCTGCTTTCAGAATTTTTTGACATGATGATTTGTCACCCACCCCTTTCATTTTCCCTCTTCATTGAATCAATGATACTCAGCAAGAGTCATTCAATTCCATTGTCCATAAGGGAAGTTCCTCTTATACTTCTCAAATGCTAGAGATATTGCACCAATAAACAAGTTTCTTTTCTCTTGCATCCCTGTAAATTAACCACCAAAGAATAGCTCTGCAGTTTTGGCCTGAGACTAGGTCAGGCACTTTCCATCTCCCACTTACCATGGGAGATGGAGTCCCCAGTGCCAGCCAAGGGTTGAGTAATATAGCTTTCAAGTCTACATATCTACTCTCTTACTCCCTCTGGGTATCAACTATCTTAGGTCAGATTCCCCAGAAAAGTAACTAAGGTGGAGAACCTCATGCAGAAATTAGCTGGAAGTATTCTTGGGAGCACTATTTACAAAGTAAAGGACTCAAGATTACACACAGGGAGAAACTGTTAAGATATGAATTGATCTTGGGGGGATGTCACCTTAAGCAAGGCAGGTCCCTAGGGCTGAAGGTAATCCTCAGGAACAGAGCCTTGAGCCATCAAAGCCACCTATCTGCAACAGCAACTGAAGCTTAAGGATGTTGGTTCTGAAGATGGAATCCGGGCAGACCACCTCGATTTCTACGACAGGGAATGGTTTATTTTCCTTGAGATTATATTTTGCATAATTTTACTTTGGGGGAGAAAAAGAGTTTATATTTACAGGCAACAACTAAAAATCTTGTGAATTTTGAGGCAAATATATGGGCAGTAGAAAAACATTTTTCAAATGTCAAAAGATATAATTTTTGACAATTGCAAGACAATTTTGTGTACAAGACGGTGCCTGGGCTTGTGAACTTTCCAGTAGGTTTTGAATTGGAAGGGGTTTTAAGTAATAATGTCACAGTGTTCTAAACAACTAGAATGTGCGCGTAAAATGTGAGACAACACCTCAGCTTGTGGTCTCCTTCTAACATAACAAATCTGTACATTAGGTAGACAGATTGATAGTTCCCTAACTGATTTCTAGTTGGCTGAATCAAATTCCTTTCAATCTGGCTGATAGCTCACACTGAGCACATAGGACTACAGATTGTTCCAATCCATGGCTGTGCTTCTGCAAAACGAGAGGTCATAATATTGGATAAAGTTGAAACATTCTGTCTTGAGTTTTTCACCTCCAAATCTAACGATTACTACTATCAATATGCCAGGCTATTTTTAAAAATGCAGACTAGAGTCACTGCAAATATGTTGTTTTTGAAAAAACAGAAAAAGAAAACCACCCAAAACTGGATTTCTTGATTTTTCTTAACCCTCTGTAAATCATTCTTTCTGAGGAAAAAATGTTTAAATAATACTCATGATAAAGGACTCTTGTCTCTGAAATATTTCCCTAGCCCAGATTTAGTGAGATTAACTCAGACTAAATAACTGATAACAGGTCTTAGCATGGACAAAGAGATCAATAAATACAGGAAGCCCCTTCTTAAAAAAAAAAAAGAAAAAAAGTTTATCTAACTGACATGTTAAACAGTAGCTCCTACTAGTTACCCAAAATTGGGATGAGCCTTCTGAGATTAAACTGTCATCCTTTTTTTTTCTGAATTCAGAACCAATTAAGAAATAGAAGGAGACATCAAATAGAGATCAAAATATCAGCTTTATTGAGTGACTCATGATTTGAATATGCAACATTGATCAGTCTAATGGGCTTTCTGCTCCTCCATCCTCAACTTGGATTCATTTGCTACCTAGTTTCAGGGAAGAAAGGCCTTGTCCCCGTTGCCGGATAGCTGGAACATGAAATAAAACAGATCCAAACTGGGGGCAGTGAGACCTTTGGGAGGGAGAGCGCTGGCAGTTAGAACACAGCAGAGTCACACCTTTGCTTTGCCCAAGAGAAACCCCATCAATAAATGTTGGACTCCTGCCATCGTGAGTACCAAAGTCACAGTTTCTCCCCCAAAGTAAAGAGTGCATGAAAAAACTTAAAATGGTGAAGTGTTACTTCAGTACTGTTTCCTCCTGCAAAATAATAGTTTTTTCATAAGACGACAAGAAAAAGTGAGGTATTTCCTGGAAAGTAATCCAAAAAATAGACCTATCATTTGCTTCTAATACTGAGATAGAATGTCTCTGAGTATCCATGCAACAATAAATCAGAAATATTACAGAGTAGATGGTGAATAGCAAGTGGAAGAAAGATAAACTTTTAATATAGGAGAACTAATAATCTATTATCATTCTACCTGCTATGCTATTTGTATTATTCTTTACGTGACTTGTAATTTAAAAAAAAAAAAAAAGCTATTCCCAAGGCAGAAAAATGTGCTGTAATTTTAACATGAACTAAAAGTTGCAGGTGCATATTTAAATGTGATCCTGCTGGAAAAATGACAGCACCAAAAAATCTCAACTTACCTACTAGATGATGGCAAAATATAAACGCATTACAGATACAACATAAGCAAGTTAGAAAATTCCATGTTATTAAAAAACATGTCCGTGGATTTGAGTAGACTGATGGGACCAGATGTAAAGTTAAATTAAAATTAAGTAACATGAACTAATAAAAATAATTACGATAAGTAATTTATTGAACTAATTACTATAGTTCAATTTACTATTAAAGTAATAAAAATAGTTACTCATAAGTATACTAAAAAGTAGAATAATCATAATAAAAATAATGTGGAAAGCTGTTTTACTGATGTAGTCAAAATGATTTTAGCCAAATTTATTGTGAGACATAGGAAGGAAAAGATTTCAACAAAAACCGAATTTAATATAGTGAGCTATGCTCTTGGGGAGGTCAGGATTTCAATGTGGACTTCCAGAGACATTTACTAGGAAGTATCTTCATTACCGTAGCAGAAAGACCCAAATTTGCCCTCCAGAATGAAACGTCAGTTACATTGTGATTTTTAAATTAGATCTAACTCAGGTATCCATCCTCTAAGACTTTTTCATCTGCAACCATGTAGACAGTTAACGCTCTGCTTTTTTAAACATTTGTTTATTGAACTAGAATTACAAATGTAAAAAGAAGCTGTGAAAGTAATTGGAATGCTCATTTATTCTGGTGGGAATGCAAACTCGTACAGCCACTTGGAATCCAGTTTACCAGTTGCCTAAAAGAATAAAACTATTTTTACCATATAATACAGCAGTCACACTGCTGGGTATTTATCCAAATCAGTCAAAGATTTACATTCACACAAAAAACCACATGTGAATGTTTTTAGCATAAGAGAATTGTCAACAACTGAAAGTAACCCACATGTCTCTTAGGATGGAAATTGATAAATAAACTGTGGTATAGCCTTACGATAGAACATCATTCAGCTGTAAAAAGAATGAGTAGTTAGGAAGTCACAAAAAGACACAGAAAATTCAACACCAATTAAGAAATAGAAAGAGGCATCGGATGGGTATCAAACGTATCACATTGCAGAACAAAAGAATATGTTCAATCTATAGACTCAGTCCAGAGAGTCTATGTGCTATACTATTCCAAGTTTATGACATTCTGGAAAGGCAAAATTATGAGACAGTAGAAATATTAGTGGTTGCTCTGGGCTCAAGAAAAGGAGGAATGAATGGAGAGAGCAAATAGAATTTTTAGGGGAACCAGACTATTTGGAATGCTACTATAGAGGTGGCTATATGCCATTTTGCATTTGCTAAAATCCATAGAATGCCAGACACAAAGAGTGAGACGTAAACTATGCATCAGGGTTCATTCACAATTGTAACAAATGTACCACACAAATTCAAGGTAGCAACGGAGAGACTGGGTGACAGGTAGAAGACATATGGGCACTCTCTGTACTAGCTGCTTACTTTTTCTGTAAACCTAAAACTGCTATTAAAATAAAATGGTCTAATAAGTTTTTAAAAGCACCCGTGAAGACATTCCATAATAGTTCAGTATTTTCCTTTCTCAAAGAAACACAGATAACCTTTCACATATTTTATAGATTTTATCCTGCTCTCATATTTTCTGTTTATTATATTCAAGTCACATTTTCTTGTTCTCAGATTCATAAGAATAAATAAAAGGAATATAGTAGTTCTTCCAAATGAAAGTTAATCTATTTTTCTTCTCCAACCCAAAAGCTGTGCGCTGCCCTCTACGACGTCTCGTGCGCTATTCTTAAGAAGCCCCTTCATTGAGCAGACACAATGCACAAAGTGACTTCAGTTGGGGAGAAGTTTGGTGTATCGGCAGGACGAAGTGCTTTGAGAGGATTTGGACTTACACGAGGGGTTGTGGGTGTGATATGTGCCAAGATCTTCTACACTTTCGCAGAGATTCACGGTTATGAAAATATAATGGAGTGGAGTGAATTGTCACGCCTCCCAGTAAGACGAGAGCAACAGAAAGGCCTCTGAAAGGACATCCACATGAAGGTACCAAATACGATGCCTGGGGATGAATCTTGGCATTGAGCTAGAAGTGAGGAGGGGAGTATGCTTGATGCTGGAACTGATCCTTTCTTAACCTTGAAATTGGCTCACTGTTAGACTTGAAGAAGTGAACTAATAAAGCTGTCATCCTTGGTCCAATTCTCCTAAACCAAACAGTTCTGAGGGGCTGTTCTCAGTTGATGAACTACAGCGACTGGAAGACTTAGCAGTCACAACCAGAATCCCTGCCACCAGCAGCCCAGGATCAGACAGCTGTCTCACTAATGCTGCCTCGATCTTGTACTCTCTGGGTGTGGTTGGCTCAAGTTGGGTGTGGGGCACACCTGTAACCCAGCTACTCAGGAGGCTGAGGTGGGAAGATTTCTTGAGGCCAGGAATTCAAGGCTGCAGTGAGATAACGATCATGCCTGTGAGGAGCCACTGCACTCCATCCTGGACAACATGAAGAGATAAATCCTTACTTCTAAGTATGGTCAGCCAAGATGTTGACTAAGCATTGACCTGGTTTGGGAGGGGAGACATTCATCAATTTAGCAGGAAACACTTTCTTCATTAGGATATAGGCTTGAAAAATTCAGAACTGAAAAAAAGTGCTGCAAACATGACAAGATATTCCCTAGCAACCATGGTAGTGTCTGGAAAATGAAATTCATCTGAAGCTTCAAACCAAGGTCCATTGAGAACTATTTCTATTCAGCCAATACCACCCCTCAGCAATTAGTGCAAGAAAGTATTTCTAAATTAGACTGGGCTCCTTGGGCATTTAAGGAAAAGACTAGGTCTTTGAAAGTGTCTTGAATGGACTTTCCAGTCCTATAGCTGGAGAAAACTCAAGGACTGGGTCTGAGATTGGACCCTTTACCCTCCTCTAAAAAAAAGATGATCCATGATGCACGTGAATAGACATTCAGAGCATTCAGAGTGTAGGGCAGGTGCACAAATTTAAGACAGTGTATGGAATGAATAGATTGTCTACTTTAAATCACTAATTACATCAGGGACATTGTTTTTATTGGAGAGTTTTCATTTACATTTTCCTATTATTTGTGACTGACTCCTTCACTTCTTCCCTCAACTCCTTACAGAAGACAAATATATCCTGGTAAGTAAAATGAGTTAAATGTCTGTCTAAAATTAGAATCAAGTCAAAAAGAAAAAAAAAAAAGACACAGATCAGTGAGGAAGAACTGAGATCAAAAAGTTCTGTGTGGTCTGGGGGCTCCCAGGTAAAGCATAGCACTTAGAGATACATAGCCAGGAATGAACCCTGGTGTGGATCCTGAGCCAGGAACAAATGAAGTTAATTGAACTACATTTGCAATAGTTCACTTTCATTCTGAAGATAATCAACCACATTTATCCACAAGGATCCATGAGACCCAAAGATATATTTTTACATCCTCAATCAATCAGGTTCTTCTTAGTATGCGATTTGGACGAAGCTAAATAGATACAGGATGGCAGCGTAAAGAGTGGAAGCAGAACATCCCCACAAACCTTTTTTCTTATTTGTAACCATTTGCTCTCCTTCCACTGAACACCTCGAGCAACCAGGGACATCCACACTGGGTAGTAATCCCACAGATATCCTCAGACGTTAAACCAGGACCCTAATGGACACAGGGAGTTTAGGAAAACTTGGACTTCCAACCCTGTTCATGCAGGTCCTGGCAGCAGAATAAAGCAGAGCTGTACCTGGCTAGCTGGGCAGTCTGAAGACTGCTGTCAATTCTCTCAGGGTTTTAAGCTCTTTTCATTTGATGAAGGTATTGGACTGAATAGTGATTTATAAGATAATTTCCAGTTTTAGTGTTCTGTGATCTTTTGAACATAATCCAGGCCTTTGATTCTGCCAAGAGGCAATTTTTTTTTAACTCAGAAATGAATCCAGATTTCCCTCTACTTTCTTTCCCACTGTTCTCCCAAAGCACTTCATTTTTTCCTTTGCTGGCTGAGCTACCAAAGAGATACAGCCCTGCACAATGTAGTTTGGTAGACAATTATTCAAATTTTCCAATAGAAATCACATATTTCAATATTTTAAAAGTACTTGAGAAGCAATATTCCAGATATTAATAACAAACTTTTAGTATCTTAAGAGTTATAGTATTCTATAACTATGAATATAGAAATTAAAATAATTGAAAAAAAATGATTTAACCTAATCATAAGAGAACACAATTATTCTAAATAGATTAAAAGATGTCATATGCTATTCATAAATGTTAATCATTTATTGATTATTATTTAATGAACATCAATAAAACACAATAATTTTGAAGTCTAGTCCTGGCTTTCATATGAATAAGGAAAGTGATGGCTATAAATAAAAGAGAACAAAAAAAACCCAAACAAACTATAAATGTCTTAACTATACATGGAACTTCTTGGAGATTTTCAGTCCCAAAAATGTGTTTATCTAATTTTTAGCAATTCATTTATTATAAATTAGAGTGTTCTTTCTAAAAGAACAAGTAATTACAGAAAGAAAATTTGTCTGTCCTAGATGCAAGCAATACAAAAATAAACATAATCCTGCCTCTAATTCTCCATAAGAAAGTTCCTATCACTTTTGATATGGTTTCCATGGGCCATGACATAATTTTCATAAATTCCTTCCCCAAATACTCAGATCACCTTTGCTTTCTCTAGATTTATGAATGTGAATTTTCTCTTAGATTGAACAAGGTCTCAAACCATGAGTGACGTTCTGGTGTCCCATGGCTTAAAGGTAAATCATTAATTAAAACCTTACATTGCTATTTATGAACTATAATTGGACCCTATTAATGTATTCAACACTATACTCCCCTGTACTAGGTTGAGCATTGTGTCCCCAAGGTTTATGTCACCCAGAAATTCAGAATGTGAACTTGTTTGGAAATAGAAATTTTGTAGGTATAACAAATTAAGGTTAAACTAGATGAAAAGGGGCCCTAATTCCAACGCTATTACTTTCCTTATGAAATAAAAATCTGGACACAGAAACACGGACAAAAGGGAAGATGGCCGTGTGGAGACCGAGGCAGAGTCTGGAGTGATGAAACTGAAAGCCTGGGAACATGAGGATTGCTAGCCCGAGCAGAAGGGGAGGGACAAGCAAGATTCTTCCCTAAGAGCCTTCAGAAAGAGCATGGGCCTCTGACAATTTCGTTTGGGATTTCCAGGCTCCATAAATGTGAGAGAATAAATTTATGCTGTTTTAAGCTACTCAGTTTTCAGTACTTTCTTATGACAGTTCTAGGAAACTAATACACACTCACTTAATGGATTGATAAATGCCTAATTATTCAACTAAGGGTAGTTTTCTTTGTTTCAAAAATGTAAAATATTCACTAAGAAAGTACATAAAAACAAAGAAAATAGAAAACATATGAGGACTGACAATAAGTTCGTGAACTTGCCCCTGTGTGTTTTCATTGGCAGCACTGTATAAACAGCTAGGTCAGGTTTTGCAATTTTTGTATCCTTGGATAATCAGAAAATTCATAAGAAGTTTGAATTATAGCTGGGCATGTGATGGGCACCTGTAGTCCCAGCTACTTGGGAGGCTGAGGCAAGAGAATCACTTAAGCCCAAGAGTTAGAAGTTTCTGTGAGCTGTAATGCCACTATACTCTACAGAAGGTAACATAATGAGACTCTGTCTCAAGAAAAAATAAAAGTAGTTTAAATTAAAGCTATTATTTAACACTAGCAATTGTTATATCTATTATATCATATCATTAAATATTTTAAATTATTGTCAACACACTAATAATTTAATGACAGAAAGAACAGGCTTAGAAAAGAAGATTTCTCTAACATGGTTTTTAAATTTTATGCTTTATATGCCTTCATTTCCCTGAAGATATTTCAAGGATTTCTATGTAAGAAGAGGTGTAAGGCAAATGTGCCAAACCAAAGGTCTACAGATCTGATTTTTACAAGAATATTTCGTGTTTTTCCTCTTTATAGGATTGGAACTTTATTTAAAATAATCATTTGAAAGAATAATTGTTAAAAATAAATACTTGAAGACTGCTAGTCTATAAAAAGAGAGTTTCAAACGTGATGATCAAATAGTATCTAAACTGCTATACTTTGTAATCTAAGCACTGCACATTGTGAAATGTTATCAGTGGGAAGTTATTTCAATTAATTCTAAAGAAGCCTAAACCACATTATATAAGAGACTGTCATTTTTTGAACAAGTATTTACTGGATTTTGACTAACCCACTGGGCTCTGCTAATAACAAGAGTGAGGAGGAGGGGACAAGGTTTCTGGCCTGATAAAGCTGACTTTCCACTAGGTGAAACTGGCAAAAATATAAAAACAATAAGATAATGGTAAATACAGGGACTTTCAATAATCAATACCATTTGATTTGATGAGTTAATAAAATATCCCCCCAAAAGGAATAAAAATTTTAAACCAAATACATTTTAAACGTATCTGAATGTATAGAAAACTGAGTATCCAATCCCTAGTTTAATTTAAACAAGTATATAAAATTTACTTAGGTAGAGATGCTTAAATTTGCAATTGAAACAGAAGTTAATGGTGGTAATAGGTGATGAAAGGGAGCCTTCATCTCTACATTTCTTCTTGCTTTTATATTCCCGTATCTTCTCTGAGTTTCTTTTCCCTCTTTTTTTTTTTTTTCTTCTCTTTGGCCATTTATCTTCATTCATCTTTTTGTCTCTGTAATGCCCTTAAAGTTTAAAAACATACATGGTAAGAGGTAGGGGCAAGGAAACTCATTCCCACAAGGCACTCTTTCTTTAATTTTCCAAGTTGCAAAGCATAAGGGCATCCTTTGTGAAATATAACACCTCTGCTGCTTTCCATTTATTAAATCTTGCCTCAAGCTACTAACAAACGTGGAAGACACTGGAGAAACCATAAAAGACCTCGACACTATAAAGTCAATAAAATTGTTCCAGAGCTGGGAATTGTGTGTCAAGACAAGCTGGCAGGAGCATCTGTTGTATTGATTGTCAGAGCTGGTTCAAAAGCTCTGGCCAGCTGAAGGAGTATCTTCTTTCTCCTCACCTATTTCCATGTGTTCCCCCAAGGCTCCCTTCCTGTTGAAGGCACAGGAGGCCCAGCATGGAAGGAGCACCATTCTTTAATCCCGGGACATTAGTAGCAAAATTGCCTGCTACAAGAACTACGGGCATAACCAGAAAGGTCAGTTTAGGGAGGAGAGGAGGCCCCAGAACAGATGGAGAAAAGGTCAGGTGATCATGCTCTGATGCCCTACAGGGGGCAGCCTGCCACCTTGTCACTTAGGGGATAGATGTGGTTTTCCATTTCATTTGACGGATACATGAATACAAATAGATTTTCCCCCTATTGCTTTTCTCACTTCTCACTTTTTTACTTGTCATTCTACTTCAGGGTTTTATGAGATTTTATAAATTTCAGGGTGTATGTGTAAAATATCTCAAATTCTTTCAAATATTAAAAAATTGTGGTTAAGAAAGTCATGATTACATGTAGTAACGTTGATTCATGAATGAATATTTGAAACATATACATATACAAATATAACCCATATAAACTGAACTGTGATATTTTTCCTTGTAAATTATATTTTTGCATACCTATATAATGGACATTTGTATGGTATCTGGATTAATATTTTAATATCCAACACATTAGTTCTGGGACTCAAGTGTTACTGTTTCAGGTCAAATTTTCAAAAATAGTACTGCATTCCTGTGTGAGTTTATGTTTTAAATATTAACCATCTCAACTATATTTTTAAAAATTTGACTAAAAGTGATGCTATTGCACAACTCATATTTTTGCAAGTGTATTTGTCTCCTTGTCATCTATTAAAATAAAAATAATTAGTTCCTAAGGATATAAATATAAAAATATTGTGTGATGAACCATTTAATCCTATGAGATCATTTTTTATTCATTATATCAGAGTAAGCATGCTGCTGATGAGACCTATTAGTATGTACATACCTTACGCAGACATACACACATATCCACACCTGTATATAGACATATTTTTACAGGATGGGGAATGATTTAAGTCTAATATGTTTTTTCTTTCATTGTTAGTAGCCAATTTTACAGTTTAAGAATTTTAACTCTTTTAATACAAAAATATAAGTAACACAAATGTATAATCATAGCCCAGATACATGAAATGTGACCTAAAATAATTGAGATACGTTTAATAGATAGACTTAATTGGGTATAAATGCCATTTCAGTACTAGAAATTTCTGTTTGCGAGAACAATTATTTGTTTTTGACTATCAGCTTCTTTTTATAAAATTTCACATTTCTTTGTTGCTTCTTAGAAGCAATGGTATCCCCAAATGAGCACCACAAAGATCCAGTGTTCCAAGGAGCAGGGGTTAGACTGGATTGGTAGGGCGAGTCTGTTTCATTGAGCCCTGGGATCCAACAGCAAAGGGACATGAGTCCAAGGCAGTGTCGTAGACTATTTGCCTTCTGAGAAATCCTCATCAATTCACAGATAGAAAAACTGAAGTTGAGGGAAGGTATGTCACTGCCTGGAGCTAGCCCGGGACACCAGACCTCACACAGCAAGACTGAGATGGCATAGCATCCTGCAAAAGGGACTTTGTCCAGAAAGTTCCAGACGGTGCATTTGGCAACAGAAATGAGTCCTTCACTGATTTTAAGTCAGAATTAATTTGGTGACCTTTAACTTGGGCATCCCTTTCAGGAGTTTTCAATAAAATTCCTGTAATTCTTTATGCCAAACACATTGATTTGAGCATATTTGATGTTCACTTCCATTTATATTTTCGAACATCAAATATGCTCAAATCAATATGTTTGGCATGAGGAAAAACAGGAATGTTATCGAGAAACTCTTGTTTTCATGAAGCATATGCTTTCCTGAGAGAGAAATGAGACACGTAATGTGTCATGACCAAGGGCCGTCTGAAAACTATCAAAGCTACCATTTCACCCACTCCAGAGCTAAGATTCTAGGTTCCATGTTTTATCATTGCTGTTGATTTTAGCGACAGCTCTTGTCATCATGTCTAACAAAAACAAGCTAATTACCAGCATATACGTGTAGTCTGTAAATATTGAGCTTTTCAGAGACAACTGGAATTTCAAATATTGGAGTGAATCTTAAATTCACATTCATTTTGTTCATTCCAATGATCTTAATTAAATAATACTGCTCTTTTACTGTCTATTATAAGACCTGATTTTCTCCTTTAGACTCTTCAGACCTCCTGCCGGCTTCCCCTGTGCCCTCTGGAATTGGAGCCACTGCCCTCTCTGACTGACTCCCTCAGATTGCCGAATGCCTTTCCTCAGTAATTTCCTAAGGAAAATATTCTGAATCTTAAAACACCTGCCTTAGCATTGATTAATATTTTGTCTTGGGTGAAACATAGGATGAGAGTTACATTGAAAAAATTCTATCCTATAGACTTTTAAAAGGAAATCAGAGATAAAACAGGTTTATTTTTGCTAGACAGATGGGTCATTTCTCTCTCATTCTCCCACCCCACATCTTTTATCTTCCGTCTACAAAGTGATAAATTTCCGACTGATAGGCCTCAACCTGTGGCTGTTTTCCATTCATCTTTCTCTGAATTTGAAGGCACGCATCTTGTGAGAGTTAGGAAATTCTCTGTCAGTATTGTTTCGCGATGTTTCTTTCCCCAGTGTCACCGTCTTATCTGCCTGGAACTCCTACTAGCTGATGATGGCGCATCATGGATTAGCTGTGTTGCTCTTCCAGCGACTCAACCAGTCAACCCAAAATTCACATATTACTGCGTATGTGAAGAAACAGAAAATCTCACACAAAGTTGATGAGAATTTTAATTGGCACAGTACTTTTGGAAGGCATTTTGGCAATTCAAAATGATACGTGCCTTAATTACTATTTTACATATTTATTTTACAAACGTGCTTTCACAAGTGATAAAACACATATAATCATATGCATGCAAATCGTAGAAAAATGTGTAATACTAAGACACAGCTAGAAATTATTTTTTTAATTATTCAAAAGATATATGCAATAATCCCACAAAATAAAATAAGAAATGTAAATGAATGATTTATCAAAAGTCATAAAAGAACTCAATTATGACTAGTATAAAACATCAGTAAATGTAAGAGTGCCGAAAAAGTGTTCTACATTCTTATGAGGGATATACTGATATGTATGTATGTGCACATGTATGTCACATATATCAGAAATATAGATATCACCCTGCAATTTATATGTACACAGAAAATAGATGAAAGGGTAACTACTAACAGTGATTTCATTTAGATGTGAGGTTATATATGAGGATAGAAATGGTATAGGAAACCTTATCTTTTTATACTATTGATTGTTTTAATTTTTCATGCATCACTTTTAAAATTAAAATACACTGTAGCAGTTTTTTTTTTTTTACAAGGCTGTTGAGATAATTTAATGGAGGAAAAAATAGTCTTTTCAACAAATTACAACTGGACAGCCACTTACAAAAGAATGAAGTTGCACCACTACCTTATATTATATACAAAAAATTACTCAAAATGGATCATAGGTACTAATGTAAGAGCTCAAACTATGAAACTTTGAGAAGTTATAGAAGTAAATCTTTGTGGGCTAGGATTATTAGACAATGGTTTCTTCTTTTAAAGATATGACACCAAAAACACAAACTGTAACACTGTAGCAGTTTTTAAAAGAAACGAGTTCTAGAGAGGGGTAGGATATCGGACAGCAAACTGAATAGGGCACCATGAACACTGAGAAGGGACACCCCACATCCAATATGGTGACGGAGTTGGAAAGGGTGTCTGAATTGTCTGACAAAAAAACTTTATTTGTCTCTGACACAAATGAGAAAGGAATGTCCTGATTAGATCTGCACTTTGGAATAATTTATTGAATGTGGATGGTAGAATATAAAGTTGCTTTGGGCTGGGCATTCCACTGGCATTTGTAGTAATTATTAACTAATGCATTATTTAAGAGTTAGGGTAATGGAAATGGAAAGGACCAGTTGCTTGGACCCACCGTACGTGGCATGGGAAATATAAATATTACATTAGGTGTCTATTATGGCTATAGCAATTTTTTTAATATTCAGTGGCATAAAACAACACCCATACTTACCTCACAATTTGGTAGGTCAGGAATTTGGGTACAGTGTCCCTAAGATGGGTCCTCCACTATCATCACAAGGCCAATATCAAGGTGTTCTAATCCCAGGATGAATCTGCTTCCAGGCTCATTCAGGCTGTTAGCAGAGTTCAGTTCCTTGGAGTTGTAACACTGAAGTCCCTGTTTCCTTGCTAGCTGTCACCTGGGGCCATTCTTGGCTCCTAGAAGCCAGCAATGAGCCAAGGCCATCAGTCACTTTGTCTACAACTTTTCTTCTTCTTCTTCTTTTTTTTTTTTTATTATTGCTAGAGAAAGTTCACTACCTTTAAGGGATTGTGTGATTAGATTGTGCCCACAAAGATAATCCATGACAAACTTATTTTACTGTCCATAACTGTAATTAAACCCCATCTGGTATGTAACATGATATATTCACAGAATCTAGGGCCTACAATCTGGGAACCTTTGGGTGATGTAATATTTTAAGCACATTTTAGGTAATCGATAAATCTGTGGCAAAGCCAATCACTGGTCACTACTCTCACTGCAATTCTAACCATTCTCTTTTTCCTAGACTGATTAAATAGCTTCTAAACCGATTTCCATCTTATCCTTCTAACTTTTATTCTTCACATAGCAGGCAGAAAAAAATTCTAAAACATAAATTAAATGCCACTCTTAGCTTAACACCACTTAGTAGTGTCTCTTTGAAATTAGAATAAAATCTATTGTCATCATCATGGCATAAATGATCTACTGCCTCTACCTATCTGACATCATTCAATTCTACTCTCCCTTTGTTTACTAAACTTCTATCATAGGAGCTTTCTTTTTATGCTTTACTCCACCAATATTAAAGACTTTTTTTTTAATTTATTGTTGGGGATTCATTAAGGGTACAAGAAACCAGGTTACATTGATTGCATTTGTTAGGTAAAGTCCCACTTACAATCGTGTCTTGCCTGCAAAAGGTGTGGCACACACCAAGACCCCTTCCTTCCCTCTCTCTGCTCTTCCTTTCCCCAACCCTCGCTCCTTCTTTCTCTCTCTGCTCTCCCCTTCCCCCACCCCCACCATGTCATTAATTGTCCTCATATCAAAATTGAGTACATAGGATTCATGCTTCTTCATTCTTGTGATGCTTTACTAAGAATAATGTGTTCCACTTCCATCCAGGTTAATACAAAGGCTGTAATGTCTCTATTTTTTTAACGGCTGAGTAGTATTCCATGGTGTACATACACCACGGCTTGTTAATCCATTCCTGGGTTGGTGGGCATTTAGGCTGTTTCCACATTTTGGCAATGGTAAATCGAGCTGCAAAAAACAGTCTAGTGCAAGTGTCTTTATCATGAAAGGATTTTTTTTCTTCTGGGTAGATGCCCAGTAATGGGATTGCAGAATCAAATGAGAAGTCTATGTTGAGTTCTTTGAGGGTTCTCTATACTTCCTTCTAAAAAGGTTGTATTAGTTTGCAGTCCCACCAGTAGTGGAAAAGTGTTCCATTCTCTCCACATCCATACCAGCATCTGCAGTTTTGAGATATTGTGATTTGGGCCATTCTTGCTGGGGTTAGATGGTATCTCAGGATAGTTTGATTTACATTTCTCTAATAATTAGGGATGATGAGCATTTTTTTCATATGTTTGTTAGCTATTTGTCTGTCTTTAGAGATGGTTCTATTCATGTCTCTTGCCCATTCATATATGGGATTGTTGGCTTTTTTCTTGTGTATTAATTTGAATTCTCTATAGATCCTAGTTATCAAGTTTTTGTCTGATTCAAAATAAGCAAATATCCTTTCCGATTGTATAGGTTGTCTATTTGCTTTGGTTGTTGTCTCCTTAGCTATGAAGAAGCTTTTCAGTTTAATTAAGTCCCATTTGTTTATTTTTGTTGTTGCAATTGCCAAGACTTCATGAAGTCTTTCCCCAGCCCAATATCTTCCAGTATTTTTCCTATACTTTCATGGAGGATTTTTATTGCTTCATGCATTTTCCTCTAATGAAACTTTCCAAGCAAGAAGAAAATGGTCATCTGCCTTTAATCTACTTAAACAGAACAATTTCCTGCCTAGAATTCTATATCCTGCTAAGCTAAGCTCTAAAATTGACAGAGAAATCAAATCATTTACTGATATACAAACATTGAGGAAATTCGTCACAACAAGACCAGCTCTACAGGAAATACTTCAACCCCTTCTATACACTGACCATCACAATGGATGAAGAGCAAAGTGAGAACTCAGAAATTAAAGGACAGAACCTAACTTCCACAATGATGCAAAATATAAAACTATACCATGGACTCTCACAAAATAAAATGAATAGAACACTACCACATTTATCAGTTATCTCAATAAATGTTACTGGCTTGAATTCCCCACTGAAGAGGCATAGATTGGTTGACTGGATTAAAAAACACATGCCATCCATTTGCTATCTGCAGGAAACACACCTAGCTTCAAAAGACAAATTAAAACTCCAAGTTAAGGGTTGAAGACAATTTTTCAGGCAAACAGAATTCAGAAGAAAGGAGGCACTGCAATCTTATTTTCAGATACATGTGGATTTAAAGCCACTAAAGTCAAAAAAGACAAAGATAGTCACTTTTTATTGGTCAAGGGAAAAAAATATAATGTCATAATAACAGGGGACTTTAATATTCTTCTTATAAAGCTCAACATATCCTCTAAACAGAAATTAAACAAAGACTTAAGGAACTTAAATGAGACCTTAGAACAACTCTGCCTGATAGACATATACAGAACACTCCATCCCAAAGATAAAGAATGGGGGTGGCGCCTGTGGCTAGAAGGGGTAGGGCACCGGCCTCATATGCCAGAGGTGGTGGGTTCAAGCCCAGCTCTGGCCAAAAACTGCAAAACAAACAAACAAACAAAAAAAAATCAAAGATAAAGAATGTATGTTCTTCTTATCACCCCATGGAACATTCTCCAAAATTGATCACATCCTAGGAAACAAAATAAACCTCAAAAGAATCAAAAGAATTCAAATTTGTACCTTGTATCTTCTCAGACCACAAGGCACTAAAGATGGAACTCAACTGCAACAAAAATGTTCAACCCCATACAAAGGCATGGAAATTAAACAATCTTCTGTTAAATGACAGTTGGGTGCAGGAAGAAATAAAATAGGAAATCATAACTTCCTTCAGCATAACAAAAATGAAGACATAAGCTATCAAAACCTGCAAAAGAGAGGAAAATTTATCGCTATAGATGCCTACATTTGAAAAACAGAAAGAGTGCACATCAACAAACTCACAAGCCATCTTATGGAATTGGAAAAAGAAAAACAATCTAAGCCTAAACCCAGCAGAAGAAAAGAAATAGCCAAAATTAAATCAGAGATAAATGAAATTGAAAACAAAAGAATAATACAGAAAATGAATGAAACAAGGGGTTGGTTTTTTGAAAAAAATAAATAAAACAGATAAACCTTTGCCAGATTAATTAGAAATAAAAAAGTAAAATCTCTAGTAACCTCAATCAGAAATGATAAAGGGGAAATAACAACTGATAACACAGATATCCAAGAGATCATCTCTGAATACTACCAGAAACTCCGTGCTCAGAAATTTGACAATGTGAAGGAAATGGATCAATATTTGGAATCACACCCTCTCCCTAGACTTAGACAGGAAGAAATAGAGCTCCTGAACAGACCAATTTCAAGCACTGAGATTAAAGAAACAATAAAAAATCTTCCAACAAAAAAAAAACTCCCTGGTCTGGATGGCTTCACGTCAGAATTCTATCAAACCTTCAAGGAAGAGCTTATTCCTATACTCCAGAAATTATTCCAAAAAATTGAGGAGGAAGGAATCTTGCCCAACATGTTCTATGAAGCGAACATCACCCTGATACCAAAACCAGGAAAAGATCCAACTAAAAGGGAGAACTACAGATCAATTTCACTCATGAATATAGATGCAAAAATTTTCAACAAAATCTTAGCCAATAGATTACAGCTTATCATCAAAAAAGTCATACATCATGATCAAGTAGGTTTCATCCCAGGGATGCAAGGCTGGTTTAACATACGCAAGTCCATAAACGTTATTCACCATATCAACAGAAGAAAAAACAAAGACCATATGATCCTCTCATTAGATGCAGAAAAAGCTTTCGATAAAATCCAGCATCCT
>CAUYQV010071703.1:0-25928 GCA_963574575.1 Galagoides demidoff | reverse complement strand
TGGGCGCCTGTGGTCCCAGCTACTTGGGAGGCAGAGGCAGGAGACTCGCTTGAGCCCAGGAGTTGGAGGTTGCTATGAGCTGTGATGCCATGGCACTCTACCCAGGGGGATAGCTTGAGGCTCCATCTCAAAAAAAAAAAAGTTTGAGGTTGCTGTGAGTTATGATGCCATGGCACTCTATGGAAGGTGACAGTGTGAGACTCTGTCTCAAAAAATAAATAAATAAAACAAAAAACAAAACCTGCTTCATAGGATTATGGTTGGACTAAATGAAACGGGTGATGCATATAAAGCATATAGTGCTTTAGTGCCTGGCATACAGCAGAAGTTTCAATCAATCATTTAATATTAATTAAGCACCTTACCATAGGTCAGGCACTGTGTGGGGTGCTGGGAATAAAAGTCAGCAAAGACAGATTCAGCGCTTGTCATCTTGGAGCCTGCAGAGTGGCCGTCAGACGAGTCACTCAATGGCAGCACTTACTAGGAACTGCTCATCTAGACTGCAGGGCCCTGATGCTACCACACAGGTCACAAAGACAAGCAAGGTGCAGACTGTGCCCCAGCTGCTCAAGTCTGACTGCAGAGAGGAGAGAACCACAGAACTCGGACGGCTCTGCCACTAGCTATGAGGTCTTGGGAATATCACTTAACAATTTCAGACCTCAGTTTCCCTAAAGTAAAATAAGGAGGCTGGACCCGATTAATGCTTCCCAAACCTGACAGCGTATCAGACTTGCCTGTGGAAGCTTTTAAAAGTACAGATTCCAAGCCCCCCACCCCCCCACCCCCACAGACCTGCTAATCAGAATCTCTAAGTGTGGGGCTCAGGAATTTGTAATGATTTTTTAAATGTCCCTAATGTGACCAAATACAGATATTTTGGTCTTAGTCCATCTGTAAAGTCCCTTTTAACAAAAAGTTCTGTGATAAATTACTGAAATGCAAAGCTGAAGCCAACAGTGCCACGGGAAAGGCACCAGGGAAGTGCGAGTGAGAGTTAGAAAAGGTAAACCGGGGAGGCGGCAGCATGGAAGCCGAAGCTGGGTTGGGGCTTGGAAGGGGCTCGGAACCTGAACTTGGGGACAGAGAGAGGGAAGAGTAGAGAGAACTGAAGCCAAACATTTGCCCAGAGGACAGGCTGCTTGGCTGGGAATGAAGGGGTAGAAGATTGGCAAGGTGGATGGAGACCAACTTCATTCATTATTTCATTTATTCAAACATGGAATTCCTGGAGGTATCAAGAATTAACTAGCCTATGCCCTGAAGATGGCAAGAGAAAGACACAGTCCTGGCTGAGTAGCCTGACCCAGCCGGGCTACAGACACCCCAGCAGTAGCAGAGGGCAGCACAGAGGACAGACTATACCTCGAAAAGACAGACAGCTGAAAGCAGAAGAGAAACAATTGGGAGTTAGGGGTCGAACTGCTTCTCCCACAAATGATATGTGGGTGTCCTAACTTCCAATATCTCAGAATACGACCTTATTTGGAAATAAGGTCTTTCCAGGGGTATTCAGGTTAATGTGAGGTCCTTAGGGTGAGGTCTAATGCAATATGACGGGTGTCCTTATAAAAAGGAGACATTTGACCACAGAGGACAGACGTGCACACAGGGAGGAGGATATCAAGAGACACAGGGAGAATGCCACAGGAAGGGGAAGACTGGACTGGCACTTCTGCATGCTGAGGGCACCAAGGGTTGCCAGGTGTCATGAGAAGCTGGGAGAGGGGCATGGGACAGACTCCCACGCCTCAGAAGGAACCAACCCTGCCAACACCTTGATGTCAGATTCCAGCCTCCAGAGCTCTGAGCAAATACATTTCTGCAGTTAGAAGTCACCCAGTTTGTGGTACTTCGCTACTGCAGCCCTAGGAAACTGTTCACGGAGCAGGTGCAAAAGAGCCATTAGGGACTACAGGAACGATTTTCTGAGTTTTGGGGTTAACCAGCTAATCAGCCCCGAGGATGGTGCCTAGCACACAGGGAGAGCTCAATGAGCACGTGCTGGGTAATTAATGGGAAGCTGGGGAAGGAGGAGTAAAAATGGATTCTTTGGGAGAATGGTGTGGATGTGAGAGGACAGTCAGGGGCAGGCCTGGCATGTTAACTTCTCCAGAAAGACACCCGGAGGCAGCTGGAATGCTGGTGGAACTCGCAAGTGAAGTCTGGGCCAGACATTAAGTTTGGGGAATGATCCACATAGGAATAACAGATCAGGTGCGGTAAAAATAAAAAACCACGTATACCGTAGAGCCTCCATAGTGGACCCCCTCCCTACGTTGACCACCTCCTTATTAAGTTGACCTGATTTTCCTACGTGTCAGTACAGTGGCCCAGCTCCTTATGCTGACCACCTCTGTATATGGACCAGTTTGTTACTGTCTCTCGGGTGTTCGGCTTACAGAGGTTCTACTGTGTCTACACAGAAAAAGAAGAGAGCTAAAGGCAGACTCGCTGTAGTACAGTAGTGTAGGTGCTCGGACAAGGATGGAGAAAGAGGAGAGAAGATTTCAAAGAGCTACAAGAGAAATGGAAAAGGGAAAAATGTTTCCTGTTATTAGCTTTCTGCGTAACAATTAGTATTTTTTAAAAATAAAACCCACAAATCCATGACAAGTCTTGAATGGTTTCAAATAGAGCAAGTTTTGAATTTCTTAAATTCAAGAAAAGGTTCTGGGGCAACAAAAGTGTTAGTGTTAACCCTGAGTGTTTCAACAGCAACCTTAACCTGAAGATTTCAAAGACCGTAGGATCTTGGATTAAGTAATGAATATTACGGCCTTCATAACAAAGCTCAGAAAAGTAAAGATTAGTGGCTCATTTGGTGTAGAAAATCAGGTCCAGGTAAAGAGCTGGGTTCTGATTCCTGGGCAAATATTCAAATCTGGGCATTTGAGATACTCATTCATTCAACACGTCATTGACCACCTGGCCCTGAGCTAGAAGCACCAAATTGAATAAACTCATCATGGAGCTTACAGTCTAATGGGGAAGATCCACACATTATCAAGCAGCTTAAAAATACGTTGAAGGCTTTAATGAGAGAAACTTTTAAAAACAATAATATGGGCTTGGCACCTGTAGCTCAAGTGGCTAAAGTGCCAGCCACATACAACAGAGCTGGTGGGTTCTAATCCAACCTGGGCCTGCCAAACAACAATGACAACCAAAAAATAGCCAGGCGTTGTGGCGGGTGCCTGTAGTTCCAGCTACTTGGGAGGCTAAGGCAAAAGAATTGCTTAAGCCCAGGAGTTGGAGGTTGCTGTGAGCTGTGATGCAACAGCACTCTACCCAGGGGGATAGCTTGAGGCTCTGTCTCAAAAAAAGAAATAATAATAATAATAATATGGAGGTTCCTCAAAAAACTAAAAATATCCTTCCCCATTATGTCTACATTAAAGAAAATCAATCTTAATCTTCAAGATTCAATGTTTGCCTTTTCAGGTTTTGAACATACTGGGATTCCTTTCTTTTTTCTCCCTTTCTTTTTTTTTTGAGATGGAGCCTCAAGCTATCCCCCTGCATAGAGTGCCATGGCATCACAGCTCATAGCAACCTCCAACTCCTGGCCTCAAGCGAGTCTCCTGCCTACGCCTCCCAAGTAGCTGGGACCACAGGCGCCCACCACAACGCCCAGCCATTTTTTTTTTTTTTGGTTGCAGCCATCATTGTTGTTTGGCGGGCCCAGGCTGGGGATTCGAACCTGCCACCTTAGGTGTACGTGGCTGGCGCCTTAGCCAATTGAGCCACAGGCGCCGAGCCTCTCCCTTTCATTTATTTATTTTTTTGAGACAGAATCTCACTTTTGTCCCCCTCAGTAGAGTGCTGTGGCATCACAGTGCACAGCAACGTCCAACTCTTGGGCTTAGGTGACTCTCTTGCCTCAGCCTCCCGATTTCTCCCTTTTAGACTAAGGATATCTATCCTGTCCCTGTCCCACACATACCTTGTTTGATCTCACAGGTTCACAGCTGGGCATCCACCTCGGGGAGGAAACACACCTTGAGTATCACTCATATCCAGTTTAGATGCTTTAACCTTTATAGTTGGTGCTGGGACTCCTGAAAGTTTTCTGGGCTAGTAGAATGAACATTGTGTGTAAGAAGGACACGAATTTAAGGGGGCTGGCGGTGAAATGCTACAGTCTGCATGTGTGTGTGTGTGTTCCCACACAACTCATACATTGGAACTTCCTCCACTAAGGCCATAATATTAAGAGTGGGCCTTCGGGGAAGTGATTAGACCCTCAATGGGATTAGTGTCCCTATAGGAGGAAGTGAGAGTGGTGCCCCTATAACAGGGGTTGAACAAGGTGCTCTATCCGCCCCCCTCTGTCTCTTCTGCCACATGAGGAAGCAGCAAGAAGGTGCCATCTTGGAAGCAGGGAGTAAGTTCTCGCCAGATGCTAATCTGCCAGTACTGCTATCTTGAACTGGCCAGCTTCTAAAACTGTGAGAATTAAATGTCTGTTGTTTATAAATTTTTTTAAAAACATCTAAAAATTGTATTACCATATGATTGAGTATTCCCACTTCTGGGTTGAAGAATTGAAATGAGTATGTCAAGAGACACTTGCACCCCATGGTCACTGTAGCTCATTCGCAATAACCAGGACATGGAAACAACCCAGTGTCCATTACTGGATGAATGGGTAAGAAAATGCAATAATGTTCTGCCACTAAAAAGAAGAAAATTCTGTCATTTTTGATAACATGAACAAAACTGGAGGACATTATGCTGAGTGAAATGTGCCAGGAACAGAGAAATAAACACTGCATGATATCACTGACATGTGGAATCTAAAAAAGTCAGACTTATAAAAGTGGACAATAGAATGGTGGTTACCAGAGGCTGAGGAATGGGGAGATTATACAGTTCCAGGTAATCTGGAGGAATAAATTTGGGGACTTATTACACAGCATAGTCACCACAGTTAATAATAAGATACTGGGCTCGGCGCCTGTGGCTCAGTCCGCTAAGGTGCCAGCCACGTACACCTAAGGTGGCGGGTTCGAATCCCCAGCCTGGGCCCGCCAAACAATAATGATGGCTGCAACCAAAAAATGGCCAGGCGTTGTGGCGGGCGCCTATGTTCCCAGCTACTTGGGAGCTGAGGCAGGAGACTTGCTTGAGGCCAGGAGTTGGAGGTTGCTATGAGCTGTGATGCCATGGCACTCTACCCAGGGGAATAGCTTGAGGCTCCGTCTCAAAAAAAAAGATATTGTTGGCTGGGCGCCCCACACTGATGCTGGTGGGTTTGAGCCCCGCCCAGGCCAGCTAAACAACAATGACAACTGCAACAAAAAATAGACAGGTGTTGTGGTGGGCACCTGTAGTCCCAGCTAGTGGGGAAGCTGAGGCAACAGAATCGCTTGAGCCCAAGAGTTTGAGGTTGTTGTGAGCTCTGATGCCATAGCTCTCTACTGAGGGTGACATAGTGAGACTCTGTCACATATACACAAAAAGATATTGTTATGATTGTTAGTATTTGTCAAGTAAAAGTAAAAACAATGTTCTGTCAAGAGATAGACAAAATGTGGTGTGTATATATAGACACAATGGAATATTATACAGCCTTGAAAAGGAAGGAAATTATGATTTATGGATGAACATGGATGAACCCTAAGGACATGAAGCCAAAAACAAAAGGCAAATATTCTAAGATTCCATGATTCCATTTCTTTACCTTTTTTTTTTTTTTAAAGACCAAGTCTCACTCTGTCACCCTGGGTAGAATACTATGGTGCCATAGCTCACAGCAACCTCAAACTCTTGGGCTTAAGCAATCCTCTTGCCTCAGCCTCCCGAGTAGCTGGGACCACAGGTGCCTGCCACAACTCCTGGCTAGTTTTTCTTATTTTAGTAGAGATGGGCTCTTGTTCTTGCTCAGAATTTCTTTTTTTTCTTTTTGAGATAGGGTTTCACTCTGGCCCTGAGGCTGGAATGCAGTGGTATGATTATAACTCATTGCAACTTCAAATTCCTGGGCTCACATGATCCTTTTGCCTCAGCCTCACAAGTAGCTGGGACCACAGGTGTGTGCCACCACATCAGTTAATTTTAAAAATTTTTGTAGAGAGGTTGGTTTTGAACTTTGGCCTCAAGTGATTCTCCTGCCTCAGGCTCCCAAAGTGCTGGGATTAAGGTGTGAGCCGCCGGCCACACCCAGCCTACAATTTCTGTGAATAAAGTTCAGAGAGACAGAGAGTAGAAGTAGACATTAAGAAGGGGCTGCCGGGCGGTGCCTGTGGCTCAGTGAGTAGGGCGCCAGCCCCAGATACCGAGGGTGGTGGGTTTGAACCTGGCCCTGGTCAAACTACAACAACAAAAAAAGAAGGGGCTGCTAGGAGGAGGAAGGAATGGGGAGTTAATGTTTAATGTCAGATAAATAACAGTGGAAATCTTAAATAGAATTTCAGGTGGGGGAGAGTTCTGTAGATAGATGTGGTGATCACCACACAAAAATGTGTGTCTGATGCCACAGAACAATATATGGTTAAAATAGTACATTTTATGTTATGTGCATCTTATCATAATAAAAAAAATGTTCATGAACCTATCAGATAACTAAAGGAATGGAAAGTCTTTTTCTGTAAGTCTCTATTAGAATATAAAGCTAAATTCTTAGGCTACTAGATGCAAAGCAATGCTGAAAGGAATGGATCCCACATTCTACTGTCCGATGGGACAGCTAGCAGCAGCAGCCCAAGGCCCAAGGTACTTCCAGGCCTTTTGTGACTGTCACCTTGTGTGCAACAGGCTTCTAGCCTGGACTATTTGGGATCAATGATGCTGACACAATGTTCTGGGGAGTTGGGAATTAATACCCATTATTAGGGAGGAATACAGGCTTTCCCAACTGGCTCCCTCCGTCTCACTACCATGAGAGAGACCATAGCCATAGCCATCTTCAAAAGAGAACAAACTCAGACTGCAATGAGGGATGCTGTAATTTAACGTAAGGGGCATGTCACTACTGGTGTTAAGTACTAATATTTGTCTTAACAGCTAGCATTCTAAATTTCCTTGTAATGCACAGAAAACACATGGAGAAGTGACTGATTATCAACTAAAAAGTCAATGTTGAATTCAAGTAAAAGAGGTCAGGTCTAAGCTGCTATCCCAATACATACTACACAGTCTAATGTTTTCATTACAATTAATTAGTATTTGCATCTTTTAAATTGACTTTTGGGTTTTGCTTTATTACATGTTCATTTGCAGAGATTTTAGAAAATACAAATAAGCAACTGAGAAGAAACAGAGCTAAAAACTATTACCTAGAGAGGACCACTGTTAACAGTCTGGCAAAGCCTCTTTCCTGAAAAATGTCCTGTAGCTTCCTTTTTGGGACCAAGGTGTGCTGTTTGCTGTTTCCTAGTTTGAACTTCATTTTTCAAAGTTCAGTCACTGGCATGAGAATTGACCATTCTTCCTGGTGACAGATGGCAAAGCATGATCTAGAAGAGTGGGTGGCTTTCCCCAGCACCACACGTCAAGACTATGCAGCCACCACAGCCTCCCTGCCACTCCAGTAACTGGGACGGCTGGAGTCATCGCCTACCACAGCCAGAGAGCTCCTGGCTAAAAATACAACCTCCTCTGAGATGGTTTCAGTTATTTAAATGTTTGAGAGCCAGCCAGCGCCAGGCCTGGGCACTGTGCAAACATCTGGGCAGCAGGATCGGGCAGCTGGAGGCCATATGGGCACTCGCCCCTGCAGCCCTGTGGCCCTGCCTCCGCCTCCCGGCACTTCTCTGCTTCAAAGCTTTCCTCCCACCTCCCCCAGGTCAGATCGGGCTCCTTCGCTCCTCCGGCCTACCACATTCCCCTGCTCTGCCCAGACCATCATTCCTCCTGCCATCTTTGTTCCTTTGTTCCCTGCCACGTCCCCAGCATCTCCCTTTCCCCTCTTGCACCTGGAAGAGTTTTCCCCTGTCTTCTTTGTCAGTCTGGTGGTTTCCTCTGCCTCCTCCTTCCTCAAATGCCTGTGTCTCTGACAGGCTTCCCCGACCAGTCGGCCTCACCAGGGAGGGGTCGTTCTTTCCCCCAAATTTACCCAGACCTGCTCACTGCATGATAATAGAGAGGGGGTTTCTGTCCTCAATGGTACAGGTCTGGTGAAGGGAACAAACTAAAACTAAATACTTAGAGGAAACATGCTAGGTTTTCTATCAGAATTTTTGTTTACGAGGGTCTCCGGGAGCTTTGAGGAGAAGGCAGTCCTACTAGGGTGGCCCATAAAAGAGGGAATCGTATGGTGAACATGGTCATCCATGGGCTTGCGGGTGCAAAAGGGCACTGCAGACAGCGAGAGGGTTTGTGCCTCAAGCGTGGCACTTTGGGCTTTGTGCTCAGGTGGCTCTGTAAGGCTGTGATGCTAGGTCCACATTGGAGATGCGTCTGAATTAGATTAGAATCAGGAAGGGCTTAGAACTCCACACTGAGGGGCCCCAGCTTCCTTTTGGGACCAAAGTGTGTCATTTGCTATTTCCTAATAAAAGGGGCCCAGGCTGGGTGCCCTGGCTCAGACCTACAGTCTCAGCTGCTTGGGAGGCTGAGGCAGGAGGATGACTGGAGCCCAGGAGTTAGAGGCTGCTGTGAGCTTGAGTGAGGCTACTGCACTCCAGCATGGGTGACAGAGTGAGGCCTTGGGTCATAAAAAGGAGGGATGGTCTAAACTGGCTATGATCTCACTGGACTGTGTATCCAATTCTTATTTTTCAGTTGGGCAAGTTCAGAGCAGTTTTCTCTAGACATCAGCTCGCAGCAAAGCTAAAACCACTGCTAAATGCATTCATTGTTAAAGGCTCATAAACATGGCACCGAGTGGCAGTGTCGTGACAGCTCCTGTTACAGACACAGCACAGTCACTGGAGTCTACTGAAGATGAGCAACCTCAGTGCTGTCAGAGTCTTAGGACTTGCTGGTGCTCACCTGATAAACGTGGCAGAGGATGAGATCAGCCACTTGCTCCGATCAGTGACTTGTTCTACAGCCAAATAAATACAGGGAATACTCCCCCTCCTGGGGACTTACTTTGCTTACAAATATATTAAAGATCTGTGATTAAAAGAAATGTGTTTAATTTGGTTGAAACCGGCATTTCTCAAACTTACTTAATCACACCACCTCCTTTTTCCCACCAAATACCTATTAACCTCTAGGGAGAAACACATGTTGGAAAGTGCTGGACTAGATGATTTCCAGACAGCCTTCCAGCCACTGAAATCCACTGAGAATAAGCCAGTGCGCTGAAACCACCGTAATCCAAATACAATTGGGTTTGAGATACAGTAACATTTATTCTAAGACGATAATGAAACTGCAAATGAGGCATGACTTTATGAAAGGGTGTGATGATGATGATGGTGAAGGCTCAAACAGGAGGCCCAGAGGAATACAAGTGAGGGGAGAGAGAATACAGAGCAGGGACAGGACCAGCCAGAAAAACTTTGATCAGAAGAAAAAAAAAAGGATTCTCAGTTAGGAAAGTCTCAGTTTCTCAGTTAGGAAAGTCTGAGACAGCTTCACAGAAGTTCTCTGGGCACAAAGAAAGGCTGAGATAGGAATAAGGAGGCCACAGAAGAATGGCCTCTGCCTCAAAGCAAAGGGGACCTGTTTCCTTAGGGACCCAGCAAGGGTGAGAAGGAACCTCGGCAGTGATGTGCACAAGTGAGAGGGTCCAGCAGGAAAGCACAGCACAACTTCAGGCCTCTAGGAGAGGGAGACCAGATAAGCCTGGGGTGCAAAGAAAGGCAGGGGAAGGGCTCAGGAATACCTGAGACTGTGAAAGCTGAACAGCCAGGGGCGGGTTATCTGTAATCTCCCCACTTAGCGCGAGTGAGTCGGGCTAACACCCTCCCCTCCTGGGCCTCTGGGACCACCAAACCCTCTCCTCTCTCCATATCTTATGCCCCCTCAATCCACCTGCAGCTTCTCCTTTGACTCTGCTACCCTCAGACTATTGCCCAATTTCTATCTTCTGCCAAATTTCTTGAAAAAAGTGCCAGTGCCATATTTACAACTTCTTGTATAGATCAGTCACCTCAAATTTAACACGCCCCCAAAAGACTCCATCTACCTTCCTGCCCATCCAGCCCCTAACTCAGTTATTTACACGAGTGTTCCATCCATGTCCCAGGCAGCCGGACTTACCTCTGCAGCTACCTCCCATGCCACTCTGTTGGTGACATATGGAACACCTGTGCCACTCTATTGTCCCACTGCACACCCCTGGCCCCCATTACAGTGGCCTTCTAAATGCTCTGTGATCCTGGGAGGGAGCAATCCTCACACACATCCCCCCGCTCTTACTGTACCCAGAGACCAGTGGAAGACATCAGTAATGGAGTGACAGAGCTCTTTCTCTCGGAACTCAACTCTGTCTTAACAATCCTTGCTAACAAAATACACAGATCTAGGAAGACACCACCAATGGACTAAAGTTGACACAGACACTCACGCATACATTTTATGAGTGTTAACAACTCCGAAATTTAAATGCAAATTTCAGTGCTATCAGCCAAAGGGCAGTCATGACATAACTGTTACTGTCTCCAAATGACAGAACTTGATCCTATTGTTGTCACTCGGGCATATTGTTGTCCCTTCAGTTGAGTAGTGTGCCTTTGTGGGTACTACCTGCCCTGAGTTTAACTGCCCCATCTTTAAAAAGATGACACCCTGATTCAGCGTTGAAACACAAAGTTTCAATGGTACACAGAAGGTCATGAAACAAATGACAGAATATAAATTGCATATTAGTGAATCAAATGTTTGCCGTTTGAGGAATGATCAGAATTCCATATTCTCTTGCAAAGCAACCATGGAAAGCTTGATGGAACCTGAGAAAGAATGACCGCCATGGGTGGGTGAAGCAGGTTACATCTAGTGAGATGTGCTCATCACAGGCCAATAACGTGCCTAGAGGCAAGAGAAAGGAACGGATGAAAGAAAATGCCAACCACAGAGGCTGGCATGACTGGTTCAAGTTGCAAAAGGCTCTCTTAGGTGTTGTTCTCTTAGGTAATTGGCTATGTGACGTAGAAAATAAAAGTATAGCACAAAATCAAAGGCATCTTAGAGTCAATGAACCCTTGGTTTGTGTTGCCTTCGGTGTCTCAGTAATTGTTACATAAAGTCCCTGGGCCAAAAGAAATGCTGAATGGGTCCTCTCATTAAATAGTTAAGACCAAAGAACTAATAAGTATTTATATCCCCAAAACTTAATAGCCGGCTCGGCGCCTGTGGCTCAAGCGGCTAAGGCGCCAGCCACATACACCTAAGGTGGTGGGTTCGAATCCCCAGCCCAGGCCCCCCAAACAACAATGATGGCTGCAACCGAAAAATGGCCGGGCACTGTGGCAGGTGCCTGTGGTCCCAGCTACTTGGGAGGCTGAGGCAGGAGACTCACTTGAGCCCAGGAGTTGGAGGTTGCTGTGAGCTGTGATGGCATGGCACTCTACCCAGGGGGATAGCTTGAGGCTGTGTCAAAAAAAAAAAAATTTTAATAGCCATTTGAAAAGACAATACATGTAAATCAAAAGAAAAGTGGTCTCACTCTATCCTTAAGTAACCTGACAATAACCTTTTAAGTGAATCCTCATAGCCCCGTTAAAGATGGGGAAGTGGAGCTCAGGGAATTTCAGCGACTTTCCCAAGGTCTCAAAGCTGATAAAAGGTTCTGCCTTGTAATATAGTCCTTTGTGTTATTTTAAAATATCCCCTTGGAACATAAACAGGCAAGGACTATGCCTCTGGTCATGTTATAGACCCTTACCACAAAATAAAGCGTGAATAAATAGTTCTTGAATCAAATGCTCTCTACCCACAGGATCCCTCTCATGCCAACATCTTTTGTATTTCTAGTAGCTAACTCTGTGCTTGCCATGTTCAAGAGGATAATGAGAAAAAGGTACCCAAGGAAATGGAAAGAAGAAAGGATGGTTGGTTATAGTAGACTGGACAGACCTCCCCAGGCAAGCACGGCTGGGGAAGTCTTGAATGTCTGACTATAAGCCACTCCTGGGGCCAGTCGGCCTTCTCAAATTGCGACTCACAGCACCTCCGGCAGCTCTGCAGCGCCAACATGAACCCCGCTGAAGGACACCGGTCCTCCACCACCCCAGCATGAACACCTTCATTGTAAAACTACATGCACGTGGCCACCAGGGGGTTAATCACAGACACACCAGAACCAGCTGCACCAAAGGGCCAAGGTGGCAGGCCAGCAGCTCAGCGCCAACGTCTGATACCTGACTCTCCGCGGTAGCAGCTCCGGGTCCCTGTGAAGGTGCCCGGTGAATTCACCTTGGTTCCTAGAAACAAAAGCTTCCATCACAACCATAACCACAGAGGCCGGCCACAGCGGGAGCCTTACAAGGCAAAGCATTGTCGGGCAGCTCCAGCTGCATGCAAGGTACCCAGTTTGCCTTCTGCTATTAATACAACCAACTCAGTAAAAGCCCAATCTTACACACTTAGCTTATGGCATGGGTGGGAGCCACATGGCCCAGTTATCTGTCCTAAAAAGGGCTTTTATTTCTCCTCTGAAGAAAGTGCAGAACATGCTGGAGGGAAAACAGCTCTCCACAGGAATTCATTTAATTCACTTCACCTCATGTACCCTCCCAAATCCTGAACCTGAGGTCTGTATGTATGTTTAATATGGGGTGGCTGACAGAAAATGTGTCCCCAGGGAAACAACCGAGGAGAAACTCCACAAGGATTAAATGGACCTGCCATGCTGAAATGCCGACAAGCCGCTGCAGTTCCGAATGACAGCAAGTTAGGAACACAGGATTCATAGATCTCCCGAGACCGCAGAAACCATCTGGGCAAGTTACATTGAGACAGAAGGCTCAGTTTACAGGACTGTGCAGAGACAATCTGAGGGTCACACGGTCCCTGGTTTGAAAACTCTGCAGAAGCCCCGGAGCCCTCCACCCTTTCCCCAAGGCTCTTACTGTCCATTCTGATACTGGCAATCAGGGCAGCAACGTGGAAAAGCAGCCTAATGGCGCTGCCTAGGATGCTTCAGGTTGAGACGTGATTACAGCTCCCAGGGCCCTCTGATACGTGACTTCATCTGATCCTTACAAACGCCTCAGGGAAACGGCGGCGCACACAGCAGCCCCCGAGTTACTATTTATTCACGAAAGGCAAGTGTTAGCCTAAAGTCAGACAGCCGGTTCTCCGTCCAGATCGCCTCAAGTCAGGCCTTGTCTACCTCATCTTTAATCCAGGCACCTCAAAGCATTCCTACTACCATACAAGCGATTGCCGGAGTCGGACGCGCACATGCAAAGCATTATCGTATTATCACCTGCTGGTGGAAAATGGTTCCCATAAACTGCAACGTTGCTAGGTGGTGGAAAGAGCAGCCTCGCATGGGGACCTGACTCACCACCAGAGACAGAGACACACCACAGAAACGTGATTCCTGGAAATGCTTTTCAGAAGGTTTGACAGGATAATATTAGTAATATTCAATGAGAAGTTTGTATTATCCCCGATTTGTATTATCTCCTGTTACCTTAAGGTGTATTACAAAATAGAAAACCAAATTAATTTCAATTCACATTTTTTTTGTTTTGGGGTTTTTTTTTTTTTTTTTTAGACCGAGTATTAACCATTTGCCCAACGCAAGAATTTTGTGGCGTAAAAGCACAAAAACAAATAAACACCAGGGCTCAAGAGATACACAGGCCACAGCCTCCAGAATAGCTGGGACGATAGGCACCAACCACAACTCTTGGCTTGTTTTTCTATTTTTTGGTTTGGTTTTCTATTTTTAGTAGAGATGAGGTCTCACTTTTGTTCAGGCTGGTCTTGAACTCCTGAGCTCAAGCAACCCACCTGCCATGGCCTCCCAGAGTGCTAGGATTACAGGTGTGAGCCACCTCACTCGGCCTCAATTCACATTTATTAAAAGACACACACCTGGGGTTCAAAGGAGTAGGGCGCCAGCCCCATATGCCAGCGGTGGTAGGTTCAAACCCAGCCCTGCCCAAAAACTGCAAAAAAAAAAAGACACATACCTTGTAGTATTTTGGGGAAAGAGAGAAAAGCGTTGCCACAACACATAATAATAAAATGCTCCCATTCCAAAAATTTATTTTTGGAGGACCTATCTTTGAAGATACTATGGACTCGAGTTACTGTGGAATTTGAACATCCCTGAGACCCCTGAGCTCTAACCAGCAGGTGTCAGTGCTCCTCTTCAATGGCCAATCATCAGGTGAGGCTCTGATGCACAAGTCGTCTGTCCCAAAGCAAAGTCCTTAAGCTTCTGACTCCTGAAACCCCAATAACATATAACTAATAAATAATATACTAAAATAATATATAAAATAATAAATAATAAACTAAATTATTTACAGTATTTTTGATTATAAGAATATTAAATATTTAAAATGTATTAAGATTTACATTTTCTCAATTTATCATGGCTTGACAAGATTTTCTAAAGATATACAAATTACTTCCTCTATCAATAACTAATGCACAGTGCCTCAGAGATCTATATTAGCTATTTAATTTGTTTCAAACTTTTATCTTCAGTGGAACGATGTGCCCCAAAGCAAGTAACCCATAAAATAAAAACATATGTTTGCAAATCATAGATTTGATAAGCTACAATATACTAAGAACTTTTACACTCAGGAATAAAAAAGATAATCAAGTTTTTATTTTATTTTATTCATTTTGTTTAAGGTAGAGTCTTACTCTGTTGCCCTGGGTAGAGTGCTATGGCATCATAGCTCATAGCAACCTCAAACTCTAGGGCTCAAGCAATCCTCTTCTCTCAGCCTTCCTAGTAGCTAGGACTATAGGTCCCCACTACAGTGCCTGGCTCATTTTTCTGTTTTTAGTAGAGACAGGGTCTCACTCTTGCTCAGGTTGGTCTGGAACTCCTGAGCTCAGATAATCCACCCACCTTGGCCTCCCAGAGTGCTAGGATTATAGGCATGAACCACTGTTTCAAATGGGCAAATGCTCTTAATAGAATAGGTATTTCTCCAAAGAAGACATTCATGGTCTTCTGTGTTAGTAGATAAGGAGTTTCAGCAGATAAATGGACACTACAAAAGGAACCAAACAAAAATTCAAGAACTAAAAAAATGTAACAGGGGGCAGCGCCTGTGGCTTAGTGAGTAGGGCGCCAGCCCCATATACCGAGGATGGCAGGTCCAAACCCGGCCCCAGCCAAACTGCAACAACAACAAAAAAATAGCTGGGAATTGTGGCAGGCACCTGTAGTCCCAGCTACTCAGGTGGCTGAGGCAAGAGAATCACTTAAGCCCAAGAGCTGGAGGTTGCTGTGAGCTATAATGCCACGGTACTCTACCAAGGGTGACAAAGTGAGAAAAAAACAAAAGTAACAACTAAAATAAATTTTTTTTTTTGAGACAGAGTCTCACTATGTTGCCCTGGGTAAAGTGCCATAGTATCACAGCTCACAGCAACTTCAAACTCTTGGGCTTAAGCAATTCTCTTGCCTCAGCCTCCCAAGTCGCTGGGACTACAGGTGCCCACCACAAAACCTGGCTATTTTTTTGTTGCAATTGTCATTGTTTGGCAGGCCCAGGCTGGGTTCGAACCCGTTAGCCTGTATATGTGGCTGGCACTCTAGCCACTGAGCTATAGGTGCCAAGCCCTACAATGAAAAATTAACCTGGATAATATTAAGAGCAACAAGAGATAGCAGAAAAAAAATGTTAACGAACATAAGGTGCATCTATAGAAATTATCTAATCTGAAGAACAGAGGGAAAACGGATTTTAAAAAATCCCAAATTTCAGAAACCTGAGTGACAGTATCAATCAGTCTAATATTAAGTGTAATTAAAATATCAGGAAAAGAGGATGGGAATGAAGCAGAAAAATATTTGAGTAAATAATGGTCAAAAATTTACCAAATTTGATTAAAACCACTAACCTATAGATCATCAGTCTTCAAGAAGGATAAACATAGAAAGAACTATACCTAGGCACATAATAGTCAAATTGCTAAAACTTAAATATGAAATCTTGAAAGCACCAGTGGGAAGAGGGAATACATATATATAGGGAACAATGATTAAAAGGAAGACAGCAACTTCTCATCAAAAAGTATGCCGAAATTCCTAAACAATATCTTTAAAGTGCTGAAAGGAAAAAAACACAATATTCACATCTGGGAAAAATATCCTTCAAAAACAAGGATACAGGCTGAGCACGGTGGCTCACACCTGTAATCCTAGCACTCTAGGAGGCTGAGGCAGGCAGATTGCTTGAGCTCAGAAGTTCAAGACCAGCCTGAGCAGGAACAAGACCCTATCCCCTGTCTCTAAAAAAAGAGGCCAGGCATTGTGGCGGGTGCCTATAGTCCCAGCTACTCCAGAGGCTGAGGCAAGAGGATTGCTTGGGAAAAAAAAAAAGATAAAATAAACATATTTTCAGATAAATGAAAGCTGAAAGAATTCAGCACTAGCAGACCTGCACTGCAAGAGATTGCAAAAGGATGTCCATCTGGCTGGAACTAAAGAACACCTGGAATGGTGAGTATGAAAATATAAAAGACTTTTCTTTCTTTTCATAATTTGCTTAAAATATAACTGACTAAAGCAAAAGTAATAACTCAATAAAGTGAAGTTTATAATATCTGTGGTAGTAAAAGATATGATAACATACTAAATGGGAACAGGTAAACGGAATTGTACTATTGTAAGTTTATTACATCTGTGAAATGTGGCCTGTAAAGAGGTGCAATGTTGATTCTAAATAAACCCTGATAGGTTAAGAATGCCCTAGAGCAACTATCATAAAAATGTGGGGGAGGGGAGGCTGTAGGAATGAATAGAAATCAAATAGCAACATGGTAGACTTAAACCAAACCATATCAAAAATTACATGAAGTGATCAAAAGTTAACATCATCGGTAAGTAATAAGACACACTGACATCAGGTACCCTCCATAGGATGCATGGAAAGGATACAGTATCACTGCTGTGTTAGAAATGTACAACCACATTCTAATCCTAAGAAAACGCCATACAAGCCCACACCGAGGGAGGAACATCCTGTAACTGTACAGTTGAAAAATGTTAAGGTAATAAAAGACAAAAGCCACACTAAGGAAATGTAACCTATTCAAGGGGATTAAGAAGACCTGATATTGGCTCGGCGCCTGTGGCTCAAGCAGCTAAGGCACCAGCCACGTACACCTAAGGTGGCAGGTTCGAATCCAGCCTGGACCCGCCAAACAACAATAATGGCTGCAACCAAAAAATAGCTGGGTGTTGTGGCGGGCACCTGTGGTCCCAGCTACCTGGGAGGCCTAGGCAGGAGAGAAAAAAAAAAAAGAAGACCTGATAACTAAATTTAACGTGAGATGCTAGATTGAATCTGGGGCCAGAAAAAGACATGAGGGAAAAATTGGTGAAACTGGAAGAAGGTCTGTAAATTAATAAACAATACTGTAACAATGTTAATTTCCTATTGTTGACAACTGTACCAGGGTTATGTAAAATGGTAACATAAGAGGAAATGAAGTGAAGAGTGTGTAAGAATTCTGTGCACTATTTTTGCAACATTTCTGGGAGTCTAAAATTATTTCAAAATAACAAGTTCAAAAATGGTATTAAATGTAAATAAACCAAACATCTCAACCCAAATTTTTTATTTTTTTATTTTATTTTATTTTATTTTATTTTGAGACAGAGCCTCAAGCTGTCCCCCTGGGTAGAGTACTGTGGCATCACAACTCACAGCAACCTCCAATTCCTAGGCTCAAGCAATTCTCCTGCTTCTGCCTCCCAAGTAGCTGGGACTACAGGTGCCCATCACAACACCTGACTATTTTTTTTTGGTTGCAGCCATCATTGTTGTTTGGCAGGCCGGGGCTGGATTTGAACCCGCCACCTTAGGTGTATGTGGCTGGTGCCTTAGCCACTTGAGCCACAGGCACCGAGCCTCAACCCAAATTTTAAATGATCCAAATGTCCGTCAAAAGAAAACAAAATCATAGCAACAAAAAGGAATGAATTACTGATCCCCTTAACACCTTGGATAAATCTCACAGATATTCAAATATTAAGCTGAGCAAAGCCAGGTGTGGTGGCTCATGCCTGTAATCCCAGCACTCTGGGAGGCCTAGGTGAGTGGATTGCTTGAGCTCAAGAGACCAGCCTGAGCAAAAGTAAGACCCCCGTCTCTACTAAATATAGAAAAACTGAGGCAAGAGGATTGCTTGAACCCAAGTTGGAGGTTGCTGTGAGCTATGACCACAGTACTCTACCTAGGGCAACAGAGACTCTGCCTCAAAAAAAAAAAGAAAGAAAGAAAGAAAAAAGAAAAGAAAAAAACGTTGAAAAGAGAAAGAAACCAAACACCAAAAAGCTGAAAGGAAAAAAATAATGCTAGTATAATTTTATTGATGTGAAATTCTACAATAAGCAAAAGTAGTCTGGAATGACACAATCAGACCAGTGGGTGCCTGAGTTAGCAGGGGGATGGGTTGTGGCTATGGGGATGGGAGACAAGGGGACTTTCTGGGGAAGCAGAATATCTCGACTGGGGCGGTGGTTGCATGGGTGTATACATTTGTTCAATTTTTTGACCTGTACAATTACGACGTGTGATTTTTATCACCTGTAACTTATACTTCAATAAAGTAGATTAAAAAGAAAAAGTAAATAGTATCTCTACCATTCAGTTATGGCAACATAGGGCAGGGAGTGGAGGAGATACAGAAAGGATAGAGTAGACTCAGTAATGAACTTCACACTGTAAGACTTGCCTAGGTGCTGGAAGTCAATTTCTGATGTCTTCTCAGAAGCCTGTGTTCCAAACCAGACCAGAAAGACCTGTAGCACTTCCCTATAACACATTCTTGGAGGGCAAGCTGCCCAGGCTTTGAAGTATAAAAATGGGGATGCCACTTAGGACTTTTCCTCAGCACATGAAACAGGTAACAGTACACATCAAGAATCGTGCATAAAAGGGAGTATTAGTATTTTAAGCTGACTGGTAAGATTTTGACCAGGGCTCTTGATTAGGCTACAGTGTAACAAGCTGTATGTAGTATGTGTTGGAAGTGCTGCTATATTATCGAGGTCAGATCACTGTCAAATTGACATGTGTGTGTTGTTTATAAATGCCATGTTTAAGTGAGAAATAACACAAACTTTATCCCTTCTTCCCAGATGTAGCCAAGCTTTTGATTATGTCAGCAGAACGAGTCACTGCAATTCCACAGTAGCATTTTTTGTGGTTGTTCAGAAGCATAACTAGAGCAAACATCTACTGGGTGCTTTCTATGTGCAAGGCCCTGCATTCATTTATAATTTAAGTGCTCTCCATTCATTTCATTTAACCCTCACAATAACCCTATAAGGATTTTAACAGATAAGGAAACCAAGGTCAAAAAAGTTTGGATTACTCGGACAGGGTCATCTCTGCACAGTCATCATGCTGCCAGTGAGATTTTGGAGCCAGGATTGATCCAGCACCTGTTGTGCTGCAGAACTTGATTTCTTTTTTTTTTTTTTTTTTTTTTTTTTGAGACGGAGCCTCAAGCTATCCCCCTGGGTGGAGTGCCATGGCATCACAGCTGATAGCAATCTCCAACTCCTGGGCTCAAGCGAGTCTCCTGCCTCCGCCTCCCAAGTAGCTGGGACCACAGGCGTCTGCCACAACACCCGGCCATTTTTTGGTTGCAGCCATCATTGTTGTTTGTCGGGCCCGGGCTGGGGATTTGAACCCGCCACCTTAGGTGTACGTGGCTGGCGCCTTAGCCAATTGAGCCACAGGCGCTGAGCCCAGAACTTGATTTCTTAAAGGGCACTGCCCACGAGGGATTAGACTTACTCTTTCAATACAATTGTGTTAACGTAACGGTATTCACCCATCCATTTTCCAATCCCAAGGCAGTGGAATAGGAAAGTATAACATGAAAAAAGGAAAAGGAAAAAAGCTTTCCCTTTAGTTAAAGGATGTAATTTTTTTTTTTAATCCTTTGAGATACTATTTCATCTGACTAGGCAGGCATCCATAAAGTTTTCAAAGACTTTCTCCTAGAAATAGACAATAAGACGAGTGCCAGGTACGAATCCCTGCCCAGTCACCTGAGGCTGAATTTAAAGAAATCTCTGAGGTCCCATTTCCACTCTGCGTATTCTATAGGTAGGAACAGCATCTTACGTTGGTTATAAACCACTTTCCTACACAACATCTCAACTTGATCCTAACAAAAACTCTGTGAGATTGTTGAGGACAAGGTGAGGTCACATCATGAAGCGATTTACAAATGAGGAAAGGGGGACCAGTAGTGGTTAAATGCATTTGCCCAAGATCATTTGCCCAGTTAGTGCAGGGATGGAAATCCCAGGCTTCTAACACCCAGGCGACTTCAGGAGGTCAATATGGGGATCCTCAAATATCAGGATCCTGAGGCCATGAATTCTGGTCTTCACCTAGAATTCCTCTCTCAGTTTTAACTCTTAGTCAGTAAATGTTCAACACAAAGGTGACACTCTAAATATTCTCTTTGGCAAAAATCAGAAGCATATTTCCAAAGGAAAACCAAAGTAAGCACGAGGAAATGACAACAGGTCATCCTAGCAAACAGTGATCAATTACCGTATGTCACCAAATCTAAGATGGTACTGATTTGAAAATACACCATTATTTTGTATCACTAAGAAAGAAAACTACTCCCCATTAAACTATCATATGATATTGATTCTAAGATGCATCCAGATCTCAGATATATTAAAATGTGTCTTAGTATTGATAAAATATGTTAATTCAAGACCAGCTTTCTCAGCTGGGCGCAGTGGCTCATGCCTACAATCCTAGCACTCTGGAGGCCAAGGCAGGTAGATTGTCTGAGCTCAGGAGTTTGAGTCCTGCTTGAGCAAGAGCAAGACACCATCTCTAAAAATAGCTGAGTGTTGTAGCAGGTGCCTGTAGTCCCAGCTACTCGGGAACCTGAGGCAAGAGGGTTGTTTGAGCTCAAGAGTTTGAGGTTGCTGTGAGCTATGACATCACAGCACTCTACCCAAGGAGAGAGTGAGACTGTGCCTAAAAAAAAAAAAAAATTACATCACATTCAGCTTCCTCAAATGGGGGAGTATAATCTTTGTAGAAGGCCCTAGCTCGTCACTTTGTCGATATGACTGAGTAGCAACAATGCCAAGTGCTAGGATTGTCAGTGGGAAGACGACAGAAGTGAGGAAGGCACCACTTTTGCCATCCAGCAACCCACATGTCAGACTGGGAGCTTCTTCCAGGAAGATTCCAAGGACCTACACTTTGGTAAAAGTTGCTATTACATAAGCGAGTTTTCAGGTCACCTTTCTCTCCCCAGTTGACAAACAAACCAAACCATAAAATAGTCAAATTTTCTTGACCAACCTGAGTAGATATTTGAGCATCTAAGTGACAATTTCTTAACACTTCCACTTTTTTTCTATGAAGAGTTAAAGAAGAGTGGGAACACTGAGTGCATACTATGTGTCAGACATGACCCTAATTCACCTAAATCATCACATTTTACTCCCAAAATAACTTCAGGGGTTCTGTGTAATTATCCCTGCTTAAAGGATGAAGAAAAAGAGAGCTCAGAAAGCCTAACTAGCCACAGTAAGGTCAATCTGATCGTCAACGTCTATTTAGTATTCAAACCCAAGTCCATCTGACCCTGAAAGCCACCTTCACTGGGAGGAGACCAGAAAGCATGGAGGGCAAAGACTTGGGAAAGCTTGGAAATCACTGCTACACAGAGCTGACCTCTGGAGGCTGATATTCTATTCTATTCTATTCTATTTATGGGACACCTCACCCACTCTGGGGACCTGATTTAGTTACCAGGATGGCTGCAGCCCAAGTCATGAGGGAACAGGGGAGAGATGTCCCTTTGGGGGGCCCAGCGACAGACAGCTGGTGAGAAAGCTGCTACCATAATTCCCATCTGTTCACAAGGGTCTAGGGCAATAGTGGAAATAGGATGTAAATGGATAAGGACTCCACAGGATTTGGGGGAAACAAGGGAAGACTGTCAGGAAAAAAAATAGAGATATTTTAGAACAGTATCCTCAGCCAGGGGTGATTCTCCTCTGCCCTTCCTACTAGGGGACACTGGATGATACTAGAGACATTTTTGGCTGTTGTCTCTAGGATGAGGTGCCAGAGGAACCCCGTGGGCAGAGGCCAGGGATGCTACCAAACCCCCTACCACACACAGAACACCTCCTCAGCAAGAGTTATTGGTCCAAAATACCCACAGCGCTTGGAACAACCTTAGGGAAACAAAAGTGGTAAAGACGCAAAGCTCACCAAGCAGCTAAGACAGAGAGCCCTCGGGACCAGCTCTGCACTAGTTACAGCTCCCACATTTTGTGCTCTCCAAGATGTGCCCCGGAAACGGATAAGGGGAGGAAACAGGCCTGGTTCTTACCCGCAGGGTGTCACCATCCACCCAGCAGGGAGACAAGCAGGTGAAGAAACACGCTTATACATATATGTGCAGACCACAAGCACGCTTACACATATGTGTGCAGAAAAGACTGAACAGGAATGGGCCAAAATTATAGCTTGAAATTATCACTTTTTTCCATATTTTCAATGGAAAATTCAATGTATTTCAGTGAATGTGTCTTACTTTCATCAGTTGTGACAAATAGAGCTATGTCCTTGGGTCACATCTTCTCCGGTCCAGTGAAAGGGAAGCCAGCAGGGGCAGGGAGCAACAGAGCAGAGAAGGTCCATCTGCTTCTCCTGTGAAGGCACGCCCAGGTCACCAGGTGTGGCCCCTGCCTTGTCTCCATTTAGTTCCTTCAGCGAATGTTTTCTGAACACCCACTGTGTGTCAAGCCTTGTTCCATGTGCTCAAGACACACTGTGAACCAAAGAGACAAGAGTTCCTGCCCTCATGGTATTGATATTCTAGCAGGGAAAGCAGACAAGAGGACCAGTAAGTGATGGAAAGTGTCTGTAGGCTCCATGGTATGACACAGAGAAATACATTGGAGAGGAAGGATGGAGAATGGCAGGAGGGTTGCAATTTATATAAGAAAGTCCCAGGAGACCTCGTGGGGGTGACTTTTGAGGAAAGATCTGAGGAAGGTGAGGGAGGGAGAGGAGGAAGGAAGAACAGTCCAAGCAGAAGGCACAGCAGGGGCAGGGCCTGAGGCTGGAATGAGCCTGGGGCAGGAGGGCCTGGGACAGCAGGGAGCCCACCATGCTGTGACACATGGGAGCTGTAGCTTGCCAGAGTGGTCTCTGTGGATTCTTTGCCTGTTTGGCTCACTAGCTACATGGTGAGCATTATGCTTCATGTCTTTTGTTTCCCTAAGGTTGTTCCCAAGTCAGGTTTCTCAACCTCAGCACTGCAGGTATTTTGGACCCAATACCTCTTGCTGAGGAGGCAGTCCTGTGCATTGTAGGATGTCTGGTAACATTCCTGGTGACACAGAGGTCACAGAGGACACGGTGGCTCACTCCTGGAATCCTAGCTCTCTGGGAAGCTGAGGCAGGAGGATTGGTTGAGCTCAGGGGTTCAAGACCAGACTAAGCAAGAGTGAGCCCTGTCTCTACTAAAAATAGAAAAAAAAAAAATTGGCTGGGTGCCCATAGCTCAGTACAGCGCCAGCCACATACACTGAGGTTGGCAGATTTGAGCCTGGCCTGGGCGTGCTAAACACAATGACAACTGCAACCAAAAAATAGCCAGGTGTTGTGGTAGGCACCTGTAGTCCAGCCACTTGGGAGGCTAAGGCAAGAGCATCACTTAAGCTCAAGAGTTGAAGGTTGCTGTGAGCTGTGATGCCACGGCACTCTACCAAGGGTGACACAGTGAGACCCTGTCTCAAAAAAAAAAAAAAAAAGAAGGAAAGAAAATAGCTGGGTATTGTCATAAGCACCTGTAGTAGCCTCAGCTACTCAAGAGGCTGAGGCAGGAGGATGGCTTGAACCCAGGAGTTTGAGGTTGATGTGAGCTAGGCTGATGCCACAGCACTCTAGCCTGGGTTAAAGAGTAAGTCTAAAAAAAAAAAAAAGAAAGAAAGAAAGAAAGGAAAAGAAGAGGAAAGGCACAATGCAAAATATAGCATTATCATCTTATGAGACCACATACATACACGTGGTCTGTTGCTGACCATCTTTATGTATATAAAGTGGAAGCCCCAGGAGATAAAATCAGGAAAGCTGCAGCCAGGAGGGAGGAGGCAGAGTGAGGTGGCTTTGAAGCCAAGGGAAGATCCTGCATCAAAGAGGAGGACCCAGCCTGAGCGAGAGGTCAGCTCAGCGCTGCTTTGTGGATCTGCTGCTGGGCCTGGATAGCTTCCCCTGGCTCCCTGCTCCTTCTGCATTTCCACTCTACACTGCACTTCGCTCAGTACTGCCTCCCAAACCACCTTTGATGTGCACCATTGCAAAATGGGTCACAGGCCCAAGGTTTGGGAGACTCAAAGACTTGGAGGTTTTAGAATACTGCACAACTGCCATCTGCCTGTAGTAGAAGTTACCAGAACAAAAGTTCCTCAAGTTTAAGAACTATGTCTTATAACCACAACACCTGGGACATGCCTAAATCAATATTTATTATATGAATAATTCAATCATTGACAGACATCATTAAGGATGGTATACTTCTTGGGCAAAATGGGCTCATTCTAGCAAAGAACATCCTCTACAATTAGAGTTCATTTCCCTAAGGTCAGCAATAACAGTCGCTGATCAGACACTGTCTTAGCTTGAGGAATGGAGAACAAGACAAAGATAGTTTAGGAGGCAGACATTCAACCAGTGTGCTGATAAACAAACAAGATAGAGAGCTACAGATGGTGGTAAGGGCTCCAGGGGAATCAGACAGCAATAGACAGCGCCTGGGGCTGGGGCTGGCAGCCACTCCCTGGGCAGGGCCTCTTTGAGAGGCTGAGATCTGAAAGATGGGGAGGGGCCGCCCCAGCACAGAGCTGAGCAGGAACGATCCTGGCAGAAGGAGCACAAGTGCAAAGGGGCACACGGTGTTCTCACAACTGCAGGGAGGCCGTGTATTGGCTGAGAAAGGGCACGGCACAGATGGGCTTGGAGAGGGAGGCAGAAGGTGGGCTGTGCAGGGCTGGGTGAACCAGGGTGTCAAGTCTGGGCTGTTAAGTTGCAGTCAAGGTAAAAAGGGTATTCTTGGGGAAGTGTGACAACTCCCTGTTAACATGAGGAATGAGACACAAAACATGCAAGAAAGAAGAATCTTGAGATGTGGCTTAGTGTGTAATGGCTCAGAACTTCTCTAATGCCTTAGAGAAGCTGGGGAGTTAGGCTGGAGCAAGGCTGGGGCCGGCCATCCCTGGGCCCTGAGAAGTTAAAGGAACTGACCTAACCCCTAGATGTGGCACTCGTCTCCACTGGGATAGGGCCTGTATGGGGGAAGCAGGGGGCTTCACTCATCAGCAGGAGGTCCCCTGCTCAACAAGCTGCGGGGCACTACTCTAGGTCCCTGACACCCCCGGCCTGATGCCTGGGGCTATGGTAGGGCTGACTCAGTGATTTCACCAATGAAGTCAGATACCCCTGAGTGGAGTGCACTTCTAAGTCCACCTCCAGGAGCTCCCTGGCTCTCTTTAGCATTTTAAGCCCTCCCCCTCCCTCTCTCACTTCTACCTGCTCCCTTAGACCTCTTCACCAGTGCATTGGTCTGCCTCACAGTACCAGAAACACCTGCCCTAAAGCTGATTTTAGATATGACTTCACAGAGGTTACCTTTCTAAGCACAGGAAATACAACAAGCTAAGATTTTTTTTTTTTTTTTTTTTGAGACGGAGCCTCAAGCTACCCCCTGGGTAGAGTGCCATGGCATCACAGCTCATAGCAACCTCCAACTCCTGGGCTCCGCCTCCCAAGTAGCTGGGACCACAGGCACCCGCCACAATGCCCGGCCAT